>PVJC01026971.1:0-23587 GCA_004026665.1 Murina feae | reverse complement strand
CTGAGCTGAAGGGCTCAGCTTCACTTTCGCTGCTGCCGCAATGGAAAGGGCTGTTTACTCAGGTCCGTGAGTGGCGGCCGCCATGTTGGCCGGGCTAATTTGCATACAGCCGCTCTGATTGGCTGGTGGGCGTGGCTTACCCTGTCTCGGAGAAACGGTTAATTTTAATATTTCGCTTTTATTAGTTTAGATGCTGAAAAGGTATCCTTTAAGAAGAGGAAGAAGAAGAAAAAGTAAAGATAAAAATTATGAACAACAAATACATATCTATCAACAAATGAAACTTAAAAATCTGATGAACAGAATAAACTGGTGAATAGAATAGAATCAGGGGCATAGAAAAGGAGTGGAATGACAATTCTCAAGGGAAAGGGTTGTAGGTCGTGGCGGAAGAGATTGGACAAAAATTTGACACCTATGGATGAGAACAGTGGGTGGGGTCGGGGTGGTGTTAAGGGCAGAGGGTGGGGCAGGAACTGGGAGGAGGAGATATATGGGGGGAAAAAAGAGGAACAACTGTAACAATCTGAATAATAAAGATTTTTTTTTTAAAAAAAAGTATGTGTAGGAAAGTTCTTTTTGTGGGTATATTGTGAGGCTGAGTGTAGTAGTTTAAAGTGCTGGACTGAAGAGTTTTAATATTAATTATTTTGACCTATTTTCATTTAACCTTAAAAAATAAGCATATCTCATGTCATTATATAGTTTTCATAACCATTTGTGTTTTAATAAAATACAATTTAAAAATAAAAAAATAAGTGGGCAAAGGCCATAAATAGGCACTTCCCCAAAGTGGACATATAGATTGCAAAGGAACATGAAAAAATGCTCTTCACTAATCATTAGATAGATGCAAATTAAAACAACTAGAGGCTTGGTGCATTAAATTCGTGCATGGGGTCAGGGGGGTGTCCCTGAGTCAAGACCGCACCCACTCAAATCTGGGACCCCTTGGGGGATGTCCGACTGTTGGTCAGACACAGAGATTGGGCCTGAACTGGCAGTTGGACATCCATCTCACAATCTGGGACTCTGTCTTCTAACCACTTGCCCGCCAGCCTGCCAGCCCGATTGCCGCATAACTGCTCCCCTGACAGTCTGATTGATGCTTAACTGCTCACCTGCTGGCCTAAGGGCTACCAACTTCCCTCCCCTGTTGGCCCGACTGCCTAAACTGCTTTTCCCTGACGGACTAGTCACCTCTAACTGCCCTCCCCTACGGGCTTGGTTCCCCCCAACTGCCGACCCCTACAGGCCTGGTCGCCCCCAACTTACCTCCCATGCTGGCCTAATCTCACCCAACTGCCTCTCCTGTAGGCCTGGTTGACCCCAACTACCCTCCCCTACTGGCTGGCCTAATTGCCCTCAACTGCCCTCCACTGCCAGTTATCTTGTGGCAGCCTTCTTGTAGCTGCCATCTTGTGACGGCCATCTTGTAGTGGCCATCTTGTATGACATGAGGATGGCCATCTGGTGGCAGCCATCTTTTGATGATGTCGCACAAGGGCATCATGCCACCAAGGCTTTTATTTCATAGGATGCTCAAATCTTGTGGTGGCCATCTTGTGATGACGTGGGGGAGGCCATCTTGTGGCATCCATCATGGGTTGACCATGGGTGAGGATGTCATGCCATCGAGGCTTTTGTTATACAGGATGAGGTATCACCTCACACCTGTCAGAATGGCTACCATCAACAAATCAACAAATAACTCGTGCTGGCAAGGTTATGGGGAAAGGCAAACGTAGTACACTACTGGTGGGAAGGCAGACTGCTGCAGCTCCAATGAAAAATAGTGTGGAGTTTCCTAAAAGAAATTAAAATGGAATTGCCATTTGAGCCAGTGATCCCACTTCTAGGAATGTATCCTAAGAAACCCAAAACACCAATCACAAAGAATATATGCACCCCTATGTTCATAGCAGTGCAACTTACAATAGCTACAATCTAGAAACAGCCCAAGTGCCATTCTATATAATAAAAAAGAAACATGTAAATTGACCATCCCTCCACTATGCTCACTAGCCAATCAGGAGTGAGTATGCAATTAACCCAACAAAGATAGCAGGTTAATTTGCATACACACGTGCTAGGCAGAGAGCAGAGCAGGAGAGCCAGCAGCTTGAGGGGACGTGGCTCTCTTGGTCGCTCCCCCAAGCTGCCAGGCAGAGAGCAAAGCTGGAGAGCTGGCAACTTGGAGAATTTGGCAGAGTGGGAGGCTGTGGGAAGGAGACAGAGTAGGAAGGGAAAACCAAGAGCATGGGGAGCACCAGGAATGTTGGGAATTGCAGTTCTGGTGGCAGAAGGATTTCCTAGACACTATAGCAAAGTGAGTCTGGAGCAAGTTACTATTGTGGTGGGCAATGGAGGGAAAACAAAGGTGAGAGACATAAGTAAAATCAGAGTGTCTAGGAAAAATTAAAGGGAAGATATCCTAAAACTTCTAGGAAATATCCACCAATAAAGCAAAGACATGAAAAAAAGCCTCTGTTATTCTGTGAGCAACAAATTAAACTGGGTTGGGGGTCTCAGACAATTCGTTCATATGATTGCAAAGACAAACAGAAACTCCCGGATTGGAGAGGGTGCCCCTGAGGGCTCCGAGATTGGAGAGGGTGCAGGTTGGGCTGAGGAACCCACCCCCAGTGCACTAATCTTCATGCACCGGGCCCCTAGTCAGTAAATAAGTAGATTTAAAAAAGATGTACATTTACACCATGAAATATGATGTGGCTATAAATAATAAAAACAACAATAATAAAAAAATGATCTCTTACACTTTGAGACAGCATTAAGAGACCCGGAGAGTATTATACTAAGTGAAGTAAGTCAGTTAGAGACAGACAAGTGTCACATGATCTCACTCATGTGTGGAATCTTATTGGGAAGGCTACAAAGGGCGAATTCAATGGTAGCCCTGATGTTTTGGAGAAATGGGGGTAGGAATTCATGCTACCAGGCTCAGTGTGATTCTTAATGACCTGCAATTGAGTCATTGCCTCCTTCCCCTCCTTCCCTGAAACTAAATTTGCAAGCCATGAGCGCTGCCCTGGGGGAAGGGTGGATTGCTAGCTGGCACCAAAACCTTGGGACACCTGAGGGAAGGGTAGATGGGGGTAGCACTTCCTCCAGGGCCTTGAGGGAGGAAGGGAGGATATTTGCAACACAATGAACTCAAGAGGTGGTTATCAGGCAAACTCCCGGCGTGTTACTCCACTCTGATTTGGAACATTCCCAGAGTCCACGTAATAATTAAAACTGTGATTACTCCTCTTCTTCAAAGTGTTGCTTAGTTTTTTTTGGTCTTTCTGCAACATTTTGATTCCCTGACCTGGAAACTAATCGAATGTTGCCTTTTGCCTCTGGTTAGAGGACGGGGTTTGGGACCCAAGGGCGCATGACAGGCCTCCGAAGGCATGTCCTGCTGATTTTGGCAGAATTAAAAGAGGGAACTCCAAGCGTTCCTGGACCCTCAACCCAAGACCCAACTAGCACCTGAAGAGAGTGGACAAACACTTCTGGACCTGTTAGCAGAATCGATAAGGTAGGGGCCTCAGTCAGTCAGCCTACTACAAGTGAGTAGAAGGAGGAGCTTGATAACATCCTCAGAAGTCATAGGACTTCTTCAGGTCAGGAATTGGGTGGACTGTATTTTAAACTCTGAGTGAATGTCTTGGTGAGAGTGCGTGACTGTGGAGGGAGAGGGCCTGCCCTCTCCTCTCCTTTGTATGGCTCCACGATCTCAGTTACGGAGTCTGAGTGGGGCCCAACCTGTGGTTGTGCGATTTGTCATAAGGCATAATGGTGACTCACCCCCATGTGGAGGTGACTAGGCCCAGGGTTTATATGGGTGCACCTTAGCTAAGACAAATCTAAGCTCCTAAGGGATGCGGCCAGGCAGGCATCTGAGTGAGGATCTGTGAAAACATGTCACTCCTTCCCTTGTCTGTCTCTGGTCACCGATCATCATGGGGTTGGGACAAAGTAAGTCCACTGTTCTCAATTGCATGTTGGAAAATTTTGAAAAAGGTTTTTTTCCAAGACTATGGTATTAAAATGAACCCTGAGACACTGAGGAAACTCTGTGAGTTAGAATGGCCAAGCTTGGGGTCGGCTGGCTCCCAGAAGGCTCTTTAGATGTAGGACTGATAAAGGCGGTCTGCGATGTAGTCACGGAAGACCCTAGACACGCAGATCAATTCCCTTACATAGACAGCTGGTTAGAAACTGCTCTCATCCTGCCACCTTGGGTCCAGTTCTGCATGTCTAAGAAGGGACAGAGTACGATTTTAGTAGCAGAAGAGAAGAGGCAGGTAGGGCAGGAGCAGGCTAAGGAGAGGCAGGCAGGATGGGAGAAAGCAGGAAAGAAGCAGGTAGGAGAAAAGAATCAGGTTCCTAAGAAGAGGACGCAACCCCCTGTTCTGCCAGGACCCACTGAGGAAATCCCGCCAGTTTTACCACCTCCGTATATGCCACAGGCAGCACCAGGTGCCCCCCCATGCTGGACTGGAAGGTCCAGAAAGTCTGGAAACACCACCCCCTTCTGTCTCTCCTCAACCAGGCTCTCCAGAGCCAGTTGGGTGGTGCTTGCATTCAGCCGATCAAGGACCCAAACCACAACCAGCATGTCAGACGCCCCTCAGGGAGATTCAGGGTGCCCAAGTGGTTGACGAAGATGGGACCTTACAGGAAGGAAGGCCAGTGTATTATTATCAGCCCTTTACCAAAAGTGACATCTTAAATTGGAAACATCACACCCCAACTTATTCAGAAAAACCTCAGGCCATGATAGATCTCCTAGAAACAATCTTCCAGACCCAAAAGCCCACCTGGGTGGACTAAAAGCAGCTCCTTTTCATATTCTTTAACACTGAGGAGCGCATGAGAGTAATGACAGAGGCTCAGAAGTGGCTCCAGACCCAGGCTCCCGCAGGAGTATTAGATACAGACAGATGGGCCAGGGAGGCCTTTCCAGATGAGGAACCAGATTGGAACCCAAACTCAGAAGGCGGAAAGACCAGGTTAGAAAGATATCGGCTGTCCTTGCTCTAGGATGTCAGGGCTGGAGCCAAGAAGCCCACCAATATGGCTAAAATCTCTGAGGTTTTTCAGAAACCTGAGGAAAGTCCAGCAGCTTTCTATGAGAGACTGTGTGAGGTGTACTGGATCGACACCCCCTTTAACCCTGAGGCCCCAGAAAATCAAAACATAGCAAATGCCGCTTTTGTAGGCCAAGCCCAGCCTGATATCAGGAGGAAATTACAGAAGCTGCAAGGGTTTGCAGGACAAAATGCCACCGAACTGCTGGAGATAGCCAACCAGGTTTTCATCAACCGAGATAGAGTGGCAAGGAAGGAAGAAGAAAAAAGGATGCAGAGAAGGGCCAATATAATAGCAGCAGCTTTTAGAGATTCAGGCTCCCAGACAGATCAGAAAGGGAAGCAAGAATACAGATCAGGGGGAAAAGGATAAGCCAGCCTCAAAAGAGACCAGTGTGCCAACCACAAGGAGACAGGACACTGGAAGAATGAATGTCCCAGATGGCAAAGTAAGAAAAGTGGGCCCCCTTTTCCACCTCGTCGCTATCAACCAGAGCCACCTGAAACAGATCTTATTGGACTGGTGATCACTGATTCCGATTAGGACAGACCAGGCTCTTTTCAGCTAGGCCCCTACAAGCCCATGGTCAGAGTGAAAACTGGGGGCCAGACTGTGGACTTTATGGTTGATACTGGAGCTGAGCACTCAGTAGTCACACAGAAAATAGCGCTTCTCTCAGGAAAGGAGGTCACCATTATTAGAGCTGCTGGGGATCAGACTCATAGACCATTCTGCCGGCCTCGCTGATGCCAACTTGGTGGTCATCAAGTAATTCATGAGTTCCTGTACTTGCCAGACTATCCAGTGCCTCTAATGGGTAGAGACCTTTTAGCCAAAATGGGGGCAGAAATCACATTTACTGCAGATGGCTCAGCACAGCTTCGCCTAGGTGAGGAAACCTCCCCAATGATCCTGTCCCTAGCAGTGCTAAGGGAGGAATAGTGGGGACTTTATACCCTCCAGACTAATGCCTCACCATTAGAACCTGAATTAGAGAAAGAATTCCCATTGGTCTGGGCAGAAGGGAAACCTCCGGGCCTGGCTAAGGACCACGCCCCCGTGCTAATCAACTTAAAGCCTGAAGCACAGCCTGTTAAAATCCAATATTCAGTTCCAAGGGAAGCACACCTAGGAATCCAGGTCCACTTAGAACAGCTGCTGAGTGGGGACTTTTTAAACGTTGCAGGTCTCCATGGAACACCCCTCCCTTGCCTGTCAAAAAGCCTGGGACTGATGACTACTGCCTGGTACAGGATCTACGTGCTGTTATGAGGCTGTTATAACTCTGCATTCGGCACTGCCAAACCGCTACATGCTTCTGGGGCTCATACCATCATAGCCGGAGTGGTTTACATGCCTAGAACTGAAAGACGCCTTTTTCTGCCTTAGATTCGCTCCTTCAGCCAGCCTATTTTCGCTTTTGAATGGGAAAACTCAACTGCAGGAGCCAAGGAGCAGTTCACCTGGACCAGACTGCCACAGGGGTTCAAGAACTCCTCTACTTTTTTTAGTGGAGCACTAGCATCTGATTTATCTAAGTTCCCAGGACAGGACTTCGGGTGTGTTTTACTCCAGTATGTAGAGGACCTCCTACTGGCTGGTTCCACACGAGCTCAGTGCTGGGAGGGAACACGTGCCCTTCTGAGACTGTTAACTGAAGCAGGTTACAGGGTGTCCAAGAAAAAGGCACAGATTTGTCACAAAGAAGTCAAGTATCTAGGCTTCCGAATCACCCAAGGGAAATGAAGGCTAGGGACTGAAAGAAAGCAGGCAGTATGCGTCATCTCAGTCCCTAGCACCGGACGGCAGATTCTGGAATTCCTAGGAACGGCAGAATTCTGTCGAATTTGGATGCCAGGGTTTTCAGACCTGGCCAAGCCTCTCTATGAAGCTTGAAAATGAGAAGAGAAGGCACCCATTGACTGGGGTCCTGAACAGGAGAAAGCCTTCACCACCATAAAGGCAAAGCTCACTTAGGGCCCAACACTAGGGCTACCAGATGTGACAGGAGAACAGCGGGGAAGCCCTAGCAGTTCTGACCCAGGAGTTTGGACCCTGGCAAAGACCAGTAGCTTATCTCTCCAAACACATTGACCCAGTTGCCTCTGGGTGGCCCTGTGTCTCAGGGCCATTGCAGCTCGGCATTGTTAGTCAAGGAAGGAGATAAGCTTACCTTAGGACAAAACTTAAATATAAAAGTACCTCATGCTGTTATCACCCTGATGAAAGCAAAGGGACAGCACTGCCTGACTCATGCTTGGATGACTCAATACCAAGGATTATTATGTGAGAACCCGAGGGTATGATTAGTAAGAACTCTTAATCCTGCCACCTTTCTACCCCGTTGCTGAGGGGTCCCCTGAACATGATTGCCTGGAAGTCCTAAAGGAGGTTTATTCCAGCTGTCCAGATCTAACAGGTAAGCTCCTACCTAAGCCCGACTTGGTGTTTTCACAGACAGCAGCAGCTTCTTAGATGAAGGGAAAAGATGAGCTGGATGTGCAGTGGTATCAAACTTTGAGATAATCAAGGCACAGGCCTACCTGAAAAATGGTCAGCACAGAGGGCGGAACTTTGGGCCCTAGTAAGAACCCTAGAACTCAGTAAGGATAAGCGTGCCAACATCTGCCCAGTCTTTGTAGCAGAAATAGTACAACAGGTAACCAAGGCTTTAGGAATTAGATGGAACCTATATACAGCTTACAGGCCTCAGAGTTCAGGGAAAGTAGAGTGTATGAACCAGACTCTAAAGCAGACTATGGCTAAGCTATGTCAAGAGACAAACTTACCCTGGACAGATATCTTGCCTCTTGTATTCCTGCGGGCACGCTGTGCCCCTAGGGCCAGGTAGGTTTCTCTCCCTTTGAAATTCTATATGGTAGACCCCCTCCCTTAATTCGGCCAAAGGGAGACTTGGGGGAAATAGGAAACTTAGGAATCCAGAAACAACTACAAGGACTTGGAAAAACTGTCTTTGAGATCCACAGGTGGGTTACTGACCGACTGCCCATCTCTCTAGGAACAGCTGTGCATCCTTATAAACCTGGAGACCAGGTTTGGGTAAAGGATTGGAAAAAGGAGCCCCTCAAAGCTACTTGGAAGGGGCCCTATCCAGTCATACTAATTACCCCCACAGCTCTTAAGGTTGCAGGACTGAACATCTGGATCCACCACTCCTTAGTGAAGGCAGCCCACCAGTCTAGTGACACCCAGCCTGAGTGGAAGGTGACCTCTGACCAGAAACACTCCCTGCGGATCACCCTTAAGAAGACAGCAGACCTGTCTGATTAACCTGTTCCAAGGAATTCAGAGGACACCCTGCTGAATTCTCCCTAACACTAATCTTTCTTTCTTATCTCCCCCTAAAGGTAATATGCTCTGTTAATTGTGGGTAGTCATTGGTTTTATCTTTCTAATAATTCCCATCTTATCTTTTTATGAGTGCCAGTGGAACCAGGTGAGTACCAGAAAGGGAACTCGTCTGCTCTTGCTGTGATACAGAAGCACCATAGAATTACTGTTTCCCACACAGCAAGGTGTGGGAGGCCCCCTGCTATAGAAGGCACCTCCAAGGAAAAGAACCAGTTCACACCCTCTTTCCCCATGGGGGACACAGAGAAAGGGAGTCCCACCCCAACACAGCAAGGCATCAAAAATTTTTGGACTACACCTTGCCATGCCATCCTTAGCTATATCTGCCTGACAGGAATAGTCACAATACTACTCTTTGTCCTAGAGATTCACTGTTGTAGTTCTCACTAATATTAGAGACCAGGTAGTCTAGGGAAAAGCCCAATCAAGTCAGATTTTCTTTATCAGCCTGTGGCATGTTATGACTCTACTATCAAATGCACGTGGGAGGGGGGGATTGTATTGGACGGAAAAATAATACAACCTGTCATGACCAATGCGCAGCTAACTAATGTTGCTCCTATTTGTTTCAGTGGTACCCAAGCCCAACATCTAACAGGTCACCTCCCAGATGAACTATGCAACTCTACCCCTAACTGCCTGAAACCAGAAGAATGCCCTATAAGCCCCTCTCCCCAGAGGAAGGAACAGGATGCTAGCCCCTTTGACATCACCCTTTTTGAGCCTAAAGTAGCTAAGAGCGAGTGGTCAACACCTCTGTCCCCTATGGCTCCCCGTGGTTGTTGCTCCACAAAGCTAAAAGAAGCTTGTGGGACAAGGGGGGATAAAAAGGCTAAAAATTGCTAATTCAAAGATAGCCCTGATGTTTTGGGGGAATGGGGGTAGGAATTCATGCTAGCAAGCTCAGTGTGCATTCTTAATGACCTGTGGCTGAGACATTGCCTCCTTCCCAGAAACTGAATTTGCAAAACAAGCCATGAGCACTGCCCTGGGGGAAGGGTAGATTGTTAGCTGACACCAAAATCCTGGAATACCCCAAAACCCTGGGGATGGGACTTCTTACAGAGCCTCAGAGAGGGAAAAGAACATATTTGCAACACAATGAACTCGAGAGGTGGTTATAAGGCATAGTCCCCGCGTGTTACTCCACTCTGATTTGGAGAGCATTCCCAGAGTCCATGTATGTAATTAAAACTGAGGGAAACCAAGATGGTGGCATAGGTGAACACCGGAATTGCTGAAGGGCACAACAATTATAAAATCACAATGAAAAGAAAAAATGGACACCATCCAGACCCACAGCAAGGCTGGCTGAGTGGAAATTCTACAACTAGAAAGAAACTGAGATACAAAGGAGGTGCAGAAATAAAGTGCAGAGGTATGGAGGCGCATGTGAAGGGGCTCGAGGAAATGGCTCGCAAGAAGGACTGGTAGCATTTTGTTCCGGAGGGAAGCACAAGCTCCAGACAGCTCTGAACTCCAGTTCCAGGTGGGTTGCTGGGGACTCAGAATCTTACGGGGAGGAGCTGGACTGTTGAACACCGTCTGGGTGCCGGGAGGAACTCCAGAGCAGCTTGAGACCCAGTGCCTTTTAGGGCAGGGCTGGGAAGCTGCCATAGCTGGTTGCTCCGCCCTGTAGACTTCCTGAGACCCCACCCCACCCAAGCTGCGCACAGAGGCTTTTGCATATAAAAGGCTGGGAAGCCCCAGACAAAAGCTAAGACAGCACCTTTTGGAGATCCAAGAGCCAGTGTACTCGGATAAGGGACACACTCAGAAGGCAGACTTAGTGGGCACCAAAGCCCCTCTGAAGCAAGTCTTGCCCCATAAGGGCAACTTCTTCAGCATAGAAGTTCTCCCACCATAGACACAGGTGATTAAAGTCACTCTATCAACACAGGGGGAACCAGCCAAAATGTGGAACCAAAGTAACAGGTCACAAATGACAGAAATGGAGGAAAGCAAATGACTGGATATAGAGTTCAAAACCACAGTTATAAGGCTTTTCAAGAATATTATAGAGTCTGCTGATAAATTTAGTGAGACCCTCGAGCATATGAAAAAGGACCAGCTAGAAATGAAGCATACACTGACTGAAATAAAGAATAATATACATAGATCCAACAACAGATTAGAGGAATGCAAGAATCAAGTCAAAGAATTGAAATACGAAGAAGCAAAAAATACCCAAATGGATAAACAAAAAGAAAAAAGAATCCAAAAATACGAAGAGAGTGTAAGGAGTTTCTGGGACAACTTCAAGTGTACCAACATCAGAATTATAGGGGTGCCAGAAGAAGAGAGAGAGCAAGATATTGAAAACCTACTTGAAGAAATAATGATAGAAAACTTCCCCTACCTGGTGAAAGAAATGGACTTACAAGTCCAGGAAGCACAGCAAATCCCAAACAAAAGGAACCCAAGGAGGACTACACCAAGACACATCATAATTAAAATGCCAAGGGCAAAAGACAATGAGAAAATCTTAAAAGCAGCAAGAGAAAAGCAGTCAATTGCCTACAAGGGGGTACCCATATGACTGTCACCTGATTTCTCAACAGAAACATTGCAGGCCAGAAGGGAATGGCAAGAAATATTCAAAACGATGAATAACAAGAACCTACAACCAAGATTACTTTAATCAGCAAGGCTATCATTCAGAATTGAAGGTCAGACAAAGAGCTTCACAGACATGAAAAAGCTAAAAGAGTTCATCAGCACCCAACCAGTATTATATGAAATGCTGAAAGGTATCCTTTGAGAAGAGGAAGAAGAAGAAAAAATAAAGATAAAAATTATGAACAACAAATACATATCTATCAACAAGTGAACCTAAAAATCAAATGAATAAAAAAAAAAAGTCTGATGAACAGAATAAACTGGTGAATAGAATAGAATCTGGGACATAGAAAGGGAGTGGAATGACAATTCACAGGGGGAATGGGTCTTGGGAGTTTGGGAACAGACTGGACAAAAATCGTTCACCTATGGATGAGGACAGTGGGGGGGATAAGGGCAGTGGATGGGGTGGGAACTGGGAGGAGGGGAACTATGGAGATAAAAAAGAGAAACAACTGTACTAAAATGAACAATAAAGATTAAAAAAACAAACAAACTGTGCTTTCTCCACTTCTTCAAAGCATCACTTAGTTTTTTGGGGGGTCTTTCTGCAACAATCCCACAGGCCAGTAGCTATAACACACAATGACCACCAAAGGGCAGATGCTCAATGCATAAGCATGGAAACGGAGCAGACTGATGAATCTCAGAGGGAAAGGGGGAGGGGTGAGGAAGGGAAAAGGTTAACCAAAGATCTTACATGCATACTAGAGGACTGGTGTTCAGATTCGCGCACCGGTGGAGTCCCTCGGCCTGGCCTGCAAGGATCGAGCTGAAGCCAGCTCTCCGACATACCCTGAGGGATCCCAGATTGTGTGAGGGTACAGGCCAGGCCGAGGGACCCCACCGGTGCATGGGCCTCTAGGTTTACTATAAAGACAATATTTTTTCATTGTATATTGTTTATTTATTGTAAAGCAGAATTGACTAAAATATTCTTAGTTTACTCAATAGGTTATAATCCATTAATATTAATATTTATGTTGATATACAAATTATTCCAATATGGATAATCAGAAGCGACCACCTCATTTACTTAGATTATGAACTTTGTTTATATGTACTTTTAAGTTTTTGAGTACTTCCCTATAACAAAATAATTTAAGTTCTCTTTTACTTTTCTTGATCTAGCCTTGAGTAAGACAGCCATCTCTCCAAGGATCTCAGATTTCTTTCAGTTAATAATGATATTTAAAAACCAAGATGTGGGTACTAGTTATATAAGTGGGTTGTTGCTTGTAAGCCCTCTCAGAAGACAGTGTGTAAATATATATATACATACATATATATATATATATATATATATAGAGAGAGAGAGAGAGAGAGAGAGACATTTATATATATAAATGATGTGTTCATATTGATATCTCTAATTCTAATACAACACTATACAGAGTACTTTAAAAAACTTTCTGTCTGTACTTGTGATTTCTTACTCATAGGATGAGAAAATTTAGTGTCATTTTCTTCAATGACAACTTCATAAACCTTGGGTATAACAAAGCATTTACAGAATTGATAATCTATACCACTATGAGAAGCAAATATCTAGAATTCAGTTTTTAACAATTCTTTCTTAAGTAAAATTTATATCCACTGAAATGCACAAATATTAGTATCCATTTTGATGAGTTTTGACAAATATAAGCTATATTTCTGTTAATTGTAAAGATCAATTGATTGCATGTTTCTACTTTGAGATATGAATTACTTTTGGTATAATTTCTATAGGAAAAATATTGTCTATTGAAAGCACTTATATGTAAGAAACCACTATTAAAAACTACTTCAATGCTTTATCGCATAAAGCAACCATTTACTGTGCTCACAGATTCTGTCGTCAGGAATTTATACAGAGAGTATAGCATGTCTTATTTCTCCTTCATGTTGTCTTAGGGCTCACGTGAAAAACTTGGAAGACGGAAAACTGGCGTCATCTTAAAACACCTCCCTCACATGTCTAACAGCTGAATCTGGTTGTCAGTTTGAGGCATCAGTGTTTTCGTTTTTTAATATGCACTTCTCTATGTGTTCTCTTCTTAGAGGCAGTTTAGGGTTTTTCCACAGCATGGTGGTTGGATTTCATGGACAAGTACCTCAAAATAGAGATCTCGACAGGAAATGTATTTATTTTATGACCTTGCCTTGGAATCACATGGCATCAACTCTACTGGTTGGCGTCGTCACTAGCTTCTGCCCAAATTCAAGAGAAACAGTCTCTTCTTGGAAGGAGAGTCAAAGTCATATTGTAAGAGAAAGTTGGATGGAAGACATTGTTGTGTTACTGTCATTTAAGGAAATCTTAACTGCCACAGAGGTGAAAGTGGAAAACAGAACACAACACATTGCTTTATTTCTCTAATGAGGCTGTACAGATAATGAAAACTTATGGAGAGTTTATGGAGCATACTATTCTATGTATTTACATCCTGCAGTTATTCTAGGCGTATTGGCAGCAACAGTCATTATCTTTATGCTTGAGAAATAGTCTTTTTAGCTGCATATATCTTTGTAAAGATCCTTTCCTTATTATGTTACTAGGGGCCCGGTGCATGAAATTCGTGCACTGGTGGAGGGGGTTCCTCAACCCAGCCTGCCCCCTCTCACATATTGGGAGCCCTCAGAGAGTGTCCTACTAATAGCTTAGGCCCGCTCTCTGCTCCCCTTGGGGAGCAGGCCTAAGCTGCAGTCTGGCCTCCCTTTGTGTGAGGCAACCAGGTTAATCAGGGAAAGCCACCAGTACCATTACCCCCGCTGCTGCAGCCACTGCCAGTCACTGCAGCCACGAAAGTGTTTTCATCAACACGGACTCCAGTCCCTTCACCATGAACAAATGACAACTTTCTTTAGGCATTTTCAAGATGTGTCTTTCATAGGATATGACATTTCTTTCATTCTTTCTTTTTTGTTTTTTTTAGCCTCACCTGAGGATATGTTTCCATTGATTTTTAGAGAATGTGGAAGAGAAGGAAAAAACAGAGAGAAACATCAGAGTGAGAGGAACACTTAGATTGGTTGCCCCCTGCATATGCCCTGACCTGGGCTCCGGCTAGGGAGGAGCCTGCAACCTAGGTGCATGCCCTTGGTCAGATTTGAACCCAAACCCTGCAGTCAGCAATCTGAGGCATTATGCACTGAGCCAAACTGGCTAGGGCAGGATATGACATTTCTTAGCTCTCCACCAGTGGACCTTCATTTTTTTTCTCCAGGAGGGTGGTGGAAAAACCCTAGATCGGCTTTTTGGATTCTTATTACCTAAGTTGCTAAGAATATTACCAGTGGCATACAGGGAGCTTAGCCAATGAGCGGTAAGAAAAGGTGTTTCCTCTGTAGTTCACTCTGATCACCAGCTCCACCCCTGCCCTCCAATCCCATCTCCACCTCTGCCCAGGCCTGTAACCTCTGGCCAAGGCTGCAGGCCTGGCAGGGGACCACCAAACCCCTCCGATCTCTGGCTTCACAGAGCCGAGGCCTCTGTGATCACCAGCTTTGATCCTGCCCCCTACCATAGCTGGCTCTGCCCTTATCCCACTGGAAGCCTCTGGCCAAGGCTTCAGACCTGGGCATGGGACCCCCAGACCCCTGCTTTGCCAGCTCCACTGGTGCCCAGGCCCCTCTGATCTCCGGCCTTGCCCCTGCCCAGGACTTATGCCTGGGTAGGGTACTGTCACACCCCTCTGATCACTGGCTCCATGCTTGCCCAGGCCAGAGGCCTCTGGCGAAGGCTTCTGGCCTGGGCAGGGGACCCCCAGCACCCTCTGATCGCCTGTTCTGCCCCTCGGGCCCCCCGACTCCCCAGCCACCTACCTGGCTAACAGGCCTGACCACTTCAGTGGTGGGGCTGAGCTGGACTGGGCGCCACAATCTTGTGGCCATGGAGGCGACCATCTTTGTGACAGAATGATGACTAATTTGCATATTACTCTTTTATTAGATAGAATGTGGTATGGGCACCTCCATCTTGTGGCCATGGGGGCAGCCATCTTTGTGACAGAGTGATGCCTAATTTACATATTACTCTTTATTAGGTAGATTGTGAAAATAGAAGTCCGATAATCTAATAATAAACTTTATTTGACCCACTCATGTTTTCCCATCATCATGAAATTAATATTTTCAAAAATATAGACTAGAGAAAGGTATAACTGTGAACATAGACAATAAAAAATGTCACTGGCACACGTAGAAGATAATCTTGTGCTAATAACTTAATCACCACTATGGCATAAACCAACTGTTACAATAGTAACTACATTAGGACAATTATATAAGAGTTTTGGCATGTTTGTGTTCTAAGAACTGACACTTAAAGAAGAAAAATATAATTTCATACTCAAGTTTTGGAAGAAATAAGACAGTTTTATAATTTTTTTTCCTTTTTATTAAATTTATTGGGATGCCATCTACACTAATAAAAGGAAACATGCAAATTGGTGTCACTCTGCTACGCCCACCAGCCAATCAGAGCAACTATGCAAATTAACCCAAGAAAGATGGTGGTTAATTTGCATACACAGGTGGAGCAAAGACTGAAGACAATGTAGAAGGAAGCCAAGCACTGCACAAGGGAGCGAAGCTGCAGAGAAGCAAGCCCGTCGGTGGAGACAGGAGGGAAGCCCACCTCGGCGGATTTTGCTCCCTTCTCTGCTTTGCTTCAGCTGCAGGAAGCCCTATTCTTACAAGAATATTTCTGCAACTGGCCTCTAGTTAGTTAATAAAATTATATAGGTTTCAAGTGTACAATTCCATAGTACCCCATCTGTATAGTGCATTGTGTGCACACTACCCAAAGCCAAATCTTCCATTCCTATATATTGGATCCCCTTTACCCTATACTACCTCCCCACTCACTTCCCTCTGATAACCACCATACTGTTGTCTGTGTCTATGAGTTTTTGTCTGATTTTCCAGTTTGTTCATTTGTTGCTTTAAGTTTTATATCCCACATATGAATGAAATCATATAGTACTTGACTTTTTCTGTCTGACGTAATTTTGCTTAACATAATATTCTCAAGGTCTATCCATGTTATTGCAAGTGGCAGTATTTCATTTTTTATGAGTGGGTAGTATTCCATTGTGCATATGTGATAGGGGCAGAAATAGAATATTGGGAACCAGCTATCATTGTAAGAAATATTAATCATGTTCTGTTAACTGTGATCGTTTTATTCTGATTAAAGAAGGCATATTCTAACCTGGTTGGCAGATGCCTGTGGGGCCTGGGAGCTCACCTGAAAATGCAGCCCATCCTCCTCACCAGGGAGCTGCCTAGTCTCATGGAAAGATGAACAACCTTGTTGCAGAAACCAGAGCTGCCAGCCCTTTGAGGACCCCCAGGCTTTTCCATATCACTAAGCCCTTTGAAAATTCCCAGCCCTTTGGTTATCACTAGCCCTTGAAGACTCTGAGCCTCGCATACTCTCAGGCCATTGCATATCTCCAGCCCCCATTACCTGTGAACTGCCCATTTGGCATACCCTTCCCCATGTAATCTTTGTCCTTGTACCCAAATGTAAGCAGCTGGCTTATGGTGGGATACAGAGCAGATTTTTGTGGGTAACCCGCTGCTCTCCCATCCTGCTGGCAGTTTTGGAATAAATTCTCATTTATGATTCAATCCTGTCTCTGCTTAGTTGGCTCAAGAAGTAACAGGCAGCATGGACCCATTGATTGTCCAGTTACATATGTACCACATCTTCTTTATCCAATCATCTATCAAAGGATATTTTGGTTATTTCTGTGTCTTGGCAACCATGAATAATGCTTCAATGAACAAAGGGGTGCATATGTTTTTGTAAATAAATGCAGTTTTACTATTAAAGCAGTCATTTGAATTTTGAGAAACTGATATGTTATATCAACGAGAGCAGGAAACTTAACACAGAATTAAAAACTAATAATTTTATAACAGGTCATAAAATTCATCATATATTCCTGCTTGTTTAACTCTGGAGGCCTGGTGCACAAAATTTGTGCATGGGGCAGGGGATTCCCTCAGCCCAGCCTGTACCCTCTCCAATCTGGGACCCCTTGGACACTCCTCTCATAATCCTGGACCACTGTCTCTTAGTCACTCACCCACCTGCCTGCCTGGTTTCCCCTAACTGCCTCTTCTGCTGGCCTGGTTGCCTCTAACTGCGCCCCCCCCCCATCAGCCTGATAATCCCTTACTGCCCCTCTCTGCTGGCCTGGTAGCCCCCAACTGCCCCCCACCTGCTGGCCTGGTCAACTCCCAACTGCCACCCCTGCCAGCCTAGTCACCCCTATCTGCCCCTACCCTGCAAGCCTAATTGCCCCCAAATTCTCCCACCACAAAACTGGTCACCCACAACTGCACCCCCATGCTGGCATGGTTGGCCCTAATTGCTCCCCTCTGCCAAACTGGTTGCCCCTAACTACCACCCTGCTGGCCTGGTCACCCCACAGAGCCTGCTTGTTCAGTTGTTTGGTCGTTCCTCACTAACCCCCATGCTGGCCTGGTTGCCCCACAAAGCCTGCTTGTTCAGTTGTTTGGTTGTCCCTCACTGACCCCCCTGATGGCCTGGTCATAGGCAGTCATCTTGCAAACGTGTGGAGGTTAATTTGCATATTATATCTCTATTATATAGAATATTAATTGGCATTAATTAAAGAGATTAAATTAAATTAAAGAGATTAAACTTGCTTATATGTTCTTGAAAATGTGTGTGAGAAATCACCTACTCGTCTATTAAACCATATTTTATTATTTATTGACAATTTTTAAATCTACCCAAATAATAACCTAGACAAAATCACATAAATGAAATGTATGATTCATTTAAAAGGAAATTATGCTTTATTAGTATGTTGACAATTAGTATTTCAAAAGACCACTGTAGGGGGCTGTAAAACTCCAGCTTGAATCAAGGGAGAAGAATCGGGTGTAGGCCCAAGTCTTTTCTTTGTCCAAGCAGGAGGCCTGATCATCCGAGAGGTGACACAAGGACAGTCACCCCTGCAAAGAACCCCATACGTGCATGCAAGCACATAATAGTGATTAGAATCTGAATTAGAAGAATCTGTGGTATGGTACATTTTCTGAGAAATGTTTTCTGGCGTATAAGAAACAGGTCAAGGGAAAGGCAGCTCATCCTTGAGAGAGATAGGTGCTGGGAATGACTTCAAGAAGTTGGCTGTATGTCTAGAATTGCTGTATAAAAGATTGTTAATTGCAAATAAAAAAGCACTTCTCTCTGCCAACTGAGCAGAGATGAGGTCCTCCTGACCCCCATCTTTTTTGTGTCTGTCTTTTTCTCAGCCTCGCCTCCTTACCTTCAGGACCTGTTCATGCCGGCAGGTTCCGGCAAGTGGCACCCGATACAGGGACCTGAAGACACTAGGATTGCAAGGTAGAGGTACCCACGGTTGGAGAAGAGGACGCGCGTCAAAAAGGTACCGTGGTGGATGCGTAACAGTCGAAAGTAAAAACTATGGGGCAGCTGAATAGTAAGGAATTATTTGTGCAAGTACTTTGTAACATGTTGGCAGCTCGAGGTGCTGCATCATCTAAGGCACAAGTTAGTAGATTTTTAGATTTTGTACAAGAAGTTTGTCCTTGGTTTCCTCATGATGGAACTATTAATTATGAAACTTGGAAAAAAGTTGGGAAAAGTATACAGGGGCATTATTCTGCCCATGGTCCTGGGAAAGTTCCTGTTGATGCATTCACTTTATGGTCCTTAATATGGGACTGTCTTAATCATGATGCGGAGATTGAGAAGTGGGAAGAGGCTGTGGGGGTTATTTGTGAAGAATTGCCTCCTCCTTCCCCTCCTCCTACAGCTCCGCCATTACTTAGGACTTCTAGTGTTCATGAGTATGAGGTCCCCTTTGAAACAGATACTAAAGGCATACAGACTTATTCACAGTAGGGAAAGATAGAAAATGCTACTCAGACTATTAGAATAGGGTCTCTTCCCTCCATTCCCTTGGCAGCTGAAAAGGTGACCAGTAAACGGCCTGCAGAGTCAATTACTGAAGCGATGGCAAAAGTAAACAGGATCTATCCGTCACTTCCAAAAGAGACTAAAAAGGAAGAGTTATTCACTTTTCCTGTCACTGAGCCTATCTATGATGATTCTTTTGATGATCTCTGTCCTGATGATTGGCAAGTTTTAGAACAAGCCGCTCAGTGTCAGCAAGATAGAGTTACAATACAGGCCAGTAAAAAATAAGGATTCTCAATCCACTTCTAAGCCGCTACAAGTGGTCCAGGAGCTAGATGAGATTAGGCAAGAAATTAACTGCTTAGCTGATATTCTTAAAGAAGGGTTGAGCAAGGCTCCTGAATCATGTGAAGCTGTTGTAAATAATCCTTTGCATATCCCACCTCCCTCAGATACATCCGAGAATTCCTTTAATTCAAAAGATGAATTACAACTAAAAGAGGTCGAGGGGTCGAAAATTTTAGCTTCCCTTCCTAAGATACCAATGCCTAATATGCGTGCTCCTATCATTGCTACTGCACAAGCAGATCCTTTCATACAGAAGTTACCCAGAGGGGATGTTGCTTTACCATTAGACATGCATATATCTCCTTTGCAATTAATGTTACGCAATGCAGCTGCACAAGGGGAGTCAAATGGAGGGCTAGACTCCGGTCGTGGGCCACCCGGCTTCTATCAGGTGCAACTTTCGGTTGCACAGGGAGTGTCTGTCTTGGTCTTTGTTGTCTTGGTGTTTGTCGTCTGCTTCTAGGTGCTCCCCGCTGCAATGTTTTCTTAAGAATTTTCAGGACTTCAAAAAGAGAGCTGAAGACTATGGATGTAATGTTAATGCTTTTGATTTACAGCAAAGGGAGAGGCCCACATTTCAGGTTGGCTGGCCAGATGTGGGTTCTGTTGACCTCACGACTGCCTACCGGGTCCATCATGCTATATATGGCCGGCCGGGCCACCCTGATTAAATTCCTTATATCCAGGTTTGGGTGGACATTTTGTCCAAGAAACCCCGGTGGCTAAAGACTTGTCTAAGCCAACAAAAACAATTGGGACAGAGACAGACAGTTCTCTTAGCCACTCTGGGAAAAGTGAAGGCTCCGCCCATTCTTCAGAGCGACCAGGAGGAGAGTTCCCTGCAAGTTAGACCACCCCCTATGTGCCGCCTCCTTGGGGTGCGTCTGAGGGGAAACCAGAGCCCCTGTCTCCTCCGGAGGAAAAAAAAAAAAGCCGTTCCCTCCAGATCCCCCCACTCCCGAGAGAGAAGAGAGAGAGAGCAGCTAAGAACAGAGTAAATAGTTAATACAGAAAAGTTTTTGTATGTGTGTGTAGTAGGGGGGCGTCGGCAGGGAAAGATAGGTTTTTGTTGATTTTTACTTATCTGAACTATGCAAGGCCACAAGCTGCTACTAAGCACAGTAAGTTCTCTCTGCCCCGTTTTGTTTTCATTAACCCTTCCAATATCACAGAAGGTCTAGTTATATTTTATTTAAAAAGTACATTTAAAGTATGTTAAAAAATTAAGGTTTCTAAGAATAAGAAATTGCTGTGTAAAAGGTCTGACACATGGTTATGTATTTTTAAAGGACATAGAAAGAAGGTTTAAAGGCTAATTTGAAAGTATGAAATTTATGAAGATTGTGTATGTAATAAGAAAGAAAAAAGAAATATTCCAAGGAAATTAAAGGAAATAATACAGGCCAAAAACAGGAAAAGCAACTAATTTACATTCTGCCTCCCTAAACAGAGGATAAATAGTTATGATTGCCAACAGTTATTGCAAACCCTCTTCACCTCAAAGAAGAGAGAGAGGGTGAAGGCAGAGGGAAGGAAATTGGTCCTCAGACCAGAAACACAGCCCTCTGGGGATCCTCATGAAATTATAGTCGCATACAATGCACAGCAGATTGAATGGTTGTATAATTTTTGTGATGAGTGGCCTCTTTCTTTAACTTCATTTGCGGGACAAATTACTCACCATTATCCTGCTGATAAACTTATTCAATTTGCAAAATTGTGCACATTTATTTTTCCTAAAATAATTTTGCAGTCTCCTATCTCGAATGCATTAACAGTATTTACAGATGGGTCTTCTAACAGGAAAGCAGCTATCTACAGTGAGGAATATAAAAACGTGTTGGAGACTGGGAATTCTTCTGCACAAGAAGTGGAACTTTTTGCTATTTGTCATGTCTTTGAGCATTTTAATCAGCCACTCAATATTTATACAGATAGTCATTACATTGTGCTTTCTTTAAATTTAATAGAAACAGTGCCTTTTATCAGCACCCAAACACCACAGTTCAGCGATTATTTAGGAAAATACAGCAATTAATACATACTAGAAGTGCACCGTGTTTCATTGGCCATATTCGGGCACATACCTCCCTACCTGGGTTTCTTTCTGAAGGAAATCGAATTGTAGATTCCATGACCCAGCCTATAGTCATGCTCACCCAAGGACATGTTGCAGAAGAATCCCATAATATACATCATCAGAATGCCCACACCTTGAGACTACAATTTAAAATTTCTCGTGAAGCTGCAAGACAGATTGTTAAACGCTGCTCACGGTGCCCACTATTACTCCCTACCCCATTTTATGGGGTTAATCCTAGAGAATTAAAAGCCAATTCCTTATGGCAAATGGATATCACACATATCCCAGAATTTGGAAAAGTATGATATGTTCATGTGACAATTGATACATATTTCCATTTTCTTGTGGCATCCCTGAGATCTGGAGAAAGCAGCAATCATTGTATTGCTCATTTATTGTATTGTTTTTCTATCCTAGGAATCCCTTCTGTAGTGAAAACTGACAATGCCCCAGGCTACACTAGCAAATCTTTTATGAAATTTTGTTCCACCTTTAATATTCAGTTAAAGCATGGAATTGCATATAACCCCCAAGGACAAGGAGTAGTAGAACGTGCTAACCACACCTTAAAAAACCAAATTTTTAAAATAAAAAAGGGGGAGTATTATCCTACTACACCCCAAAATATACTTAATCATGCTTTATTTATTCTTAATTTTCTAAATATGGATAAACAGGGGATATCTGCTGCACAGAGATTCTGGAACCATCCTTTACCAGAGGCTCAGGCTCTGGTATATTGGAAGGACCCACTGACTGGAAGATGGTCAGGGCCTGACCCAGTTCTAATCTGGGGAAGAGGCTATGTTTGTGTTTTTCCCACAGGAGACGATAGTCCGCGGTGGGTTCCTGAGAGGTGCGTGAAACATGCCGAAAGCCGAGATTCAGACCTTGCAAAAACGCATGGGAAGACTCCGGTTGCGGAAGAGGAGGAGGCGCAGTCAATCCAGTAGAATCCCCACAAAAAAGCAACTAAAAATCTACAGCAGAAGGCCAAGCAGGTTGTCGATGCTGCAGGAAAGCAGCTAACATCCGTGAATTTATTTTTGGCTATGATGGCCGTTTTAGCTTGTCCTACCCAAGGATATGTATACTGGGCCTACCTCCCTAATCCACCACTGATGCATCCTGTTGATTGGGTAGATAAGAGTATCCCAGTGTATGTTAACGACACCAAAATACTAGGGTTAATGTCTGCTGATCATATTACACCTGTTTGGGTTCAAGAATTTAATTATACAGGGAAAACTACCAAGTTTCCTTTTCAAAGAACAGCTCAGATATATGTGTACCCATCGCTAGAATGGAGGATGATACTTTTGGGAATAAAACAGGCATTACTTGGGATGTAGAGATGTTATACATCGATAGAGGTAACACATCAATCCAGGGACCTGGGAAGGTTCCTCAGACTGTAAAAGCTTGTGGAGAAAGGCCTCTTCGAAAGCTCACTGAAGTTCCTTGGCACAGCTGTCATTCCAACATTACTGTGTGCAGAGAACTGCATGAAGGACATAGACTCTGTGACTGGACTGCGACCTCTAATGCAACTCCTTATCATCTTCAGAATCTGGTGACAAGGCTTTAGACTATGGACAATGTCACCTATCAGAGGGTAGCATGGCGATTGGTAGCTGCCATGGACTATATTACTGTGTATAAAGAAAATATTTTCACTGCAACAGCAGGTTGTATACAGGGAATGGGTGAACAATGGAATATAAGCATTTATGCCTGTGTGCCTTCTCCATATGCTCTGCTTACTGGACCTTTTCAGATTATTTTAAATAGTAGTTATCCCATAGAGTGTATTAATTGTTCATTGTCAAATTGTATTAATGGCTCTATAGACAAAGTTTTGGTTTTACAACAGCCATCTTTTGTTATGATTCCTGTAAATACATCATCTTCATGGTATGGAGATACGGGGTTGCAGGTATTAAGAGAGCTGGAGAAAGCTCTAAGCAGACCCAAAAGGTTTGTAGGCTTATTGATTGCTGGAATCACTGCCCTTATCACTTTAATCGCTGCTACTACTGCATCAGCTATTGCTTTAACCCAGTCAGTTCAAACGGCGGAATATGTTAACTCCTTAGCTTATAATGTAACTGTTGCTTTGCAAACACAAGAGGATTGGGACCAAAAAATAGAAAAAA
>PVJC01026970.1:0-23603 GCA_004026665.1 Murina feae | reverse complement strand
TCTCACACAATTTTCCTCTCTCCTTTGTGTAACACTTTTTCCTACTGATTCATCATTTATAAACTTTTCTTTCCTTCCTATTTCTTACTTCTCTTCCATCATCCTTCTTTCCATCTCTCTCCTACCTTTTTCCCTCCTCACATTCCTTCTTTCTTTTATCTTTACCTCTGCCCTCCCTTCCCTTTTCCTTTCTTCCTACCTTAATTTTTTTACTTCACTTCCTCATTCGAACCTGCTTTGTTCACTCCCCCATTTCTTTCTTCTTCCCATTCTCCTTTTAAGCTCTACTGGTTTCCCTTTTCTTCCCTCCTTCTTTCTCTCTCATCCTACTTTCCCCATACATTCTTCTTTACTTACTTCAACTGTTTTAATATCTATCTACCTGCCTAATTATTCACTATCATTTATCTTTTTTCTTTTCTGACTCCTACTTTTAAAATCTGTCCCCAGTATACTTGATTTTCAATATAGCTCCTACAGTTCACTCATACATCCTCTTTCCTTCTTTAACTCTGCTGTCTACTGACTCTTTTATAATATTCTTCCCTCCCTCCTTCCCTTCTTCCCCATCCTCCCCCCTCCTCCCTCACTCTTTTACTCTTTTTATAGGCTAATTAAAAATTCTATGCTTTTCATCCTGTCTTAGTACTGACTTCTTTCCTCTCTGGGACCTGTAGCCACCTCTGTTTGAGCACTTGGGCCCCTCTCACACTGGTTTTGAGGGGCCGAGCAATGACACAGCTGTGTCTTGCCTATTGTGGCCCATGTCTCCCCCCTAAGAGTTGAGGAATGGTCCTGCCAGGCTGGAGCCAGTGTCTATCATGGGAACTGCTGTGTTGCATGCGTGCACCTGTACATTCATGCTTGCCAAGGCTTTTCTCCCCTTGCGTTCTGATGGGGGAGACAGGGACGTTTTTCCTGTCCCCTAGCATGCCTGCTCTCATGCCTTGAGTGGCTCTCCACCCACTCCCATCCCAAATTCACAGGTGATGGGCGTGCTTGTACAGGCACGGTCAGGGCCTGGCTTGTCCTGAGGGGCATCCACCCAGGATGTGAGCCCCTGTCTGGGTCGGACCAGGCAGATGAATGGATGGACAGCTGAAGAAAGCCAAGGTGGCTTCCTTGTGTTCTCCACGGTAGTGGGCCAGGTCCATGCTGTGGGAGGAAGCTTTGAGGTTGTGCACTTGAGAGGATCGACTGGCTTCCTGGGCATCACGAGATCGTCCTGTATGTCTGTGGCTGTGGGATCCCCTCGTTGTTTACCCGGTGGCCTTTCCAGGTCTGGTTGCTTACCTCGACATCCAGTCTCTGTCGTAGTGCCCGAGCCTTTCCTTCGTATTGGGTTCACAACCTCTCAATTTGCATGCATGACCCCTCTCAGGAGTCACTACCGATGCTCACACACCTCCAGTTGGTGTCTGCCAACTGCACCTTGAGAACTGGCATTCTGCCATGTGAGTGTCGCCCCTTGGCTACCCCACCTCAGGGGGAGGGATTGGTGGCATCACCAGGCAGAGTGCTCTCCGACTGGGCACAGTGTTGTGGGATGTTTGTCGGGCACATGCACCTGGGAGAAAAAAGAGGACTCCACTGCTGGGCGGAGGACACAGCCTCACTTCCCCAGCCTGGCTCCAGGGGCAGGGAAGTAAGCCTGTTCTTGTTGTGTGCACAGCCTGTTGAACAGTCATTATTGTGATGCTCTAATAACCAATTTGCATATTACCTCTTTGTTATATAGATTTGTTTATCCATTCATCTGTTGACTGGACATTTTTTTTTGAGTTTTGGGCTATTACAAATAATGCTTCTATGAACATTCATGTAGAAGTCTTTGTGTGGACACATGTTTTTACTTCTCTTCTGTGGATACCTGGGACTGGCTTGGCTGGTTCATGTGGTAGGTATAAGTTTCTCTTTATAAGAAGCTGCCAAACTATTTCCCAAAGTGGTTGTAACATTTTACATTCCCACAATCAAGGTAAGAGAATTACAGTTGTTCCATGTGTTTACCAGAACTTGGGAAAGTCAATATTTTTAATTTTAGTCAATCTAGTATATGCATAATGATATTTCATTGTGGCTTTGATTTATCTCATTAATGACTTGAGCATTTTTCATAGGCTTATTTACCATCATGTATCTTTTTGGTGAAGTGTCTATTTAAATCTTTAGTTCATTTTTATTTACTTGATTATTTCTTTTCTAATTATTTAGTTTTGAGAAATATATATATATATATATATATATATATATATATATATATATATCCTTTTATCAGATATATGACTTAAAAATATATTCTCTAGCCCTAACCGGTTTGGCTCAGTGGATAGAGTGTAGACCCGCAGACTGAAAGGTCCCAGGTTTGATTCCAGTCAAGAGCATGTACCTTGGTTGCGGGCACATCCTCAGTAGGAGGTGTGCAGGAGGCAGCTGATTGATGTTTCTCACTATCTCTTTCTCTTCTTCTCTGTAAAAAAATTAATAAGATGTATTTTTTAAAAATACATTCTTTAGGTCTGTGACTCATCTTTTTACTTTCCTAAAAGCATCTTTGAAGAACAGAAGTTCTTAATTTAGATAAACTCCATTATTTTCTCTTTTCTCTTATGGATTGTGCTTTTGGTGCTGTATCTAAAATATTTTTGTTACCTTTACCCTAGAATCCTTGATTTGAAAAAAATTCCTAAAGATCATCAAGTGTGTTACTTGCCCTAGAAGATGTTCATAACTTGGAGCCCATAGACACATTAGTGTGCTATTAAACATTTAACAGATGGCTCTGCGGGTTAAAAAGCTCTGGTTTGTAGCATTTTCTGGCTTTCATGGTTGATTTCAGCTTCCCAACCTGATATCACTGAAAATTGAGTTAGGAAAAGATAGCATAGTAGCATGCCATTTCATAATATTTTCTCCATACTTATACAATAAATAACTTCAAGAACGTAGATAGTAATTGAATGCAGTAAAACTTGGAAGTGTTGAGTGTTTGTTAACTATGTTTTTAATATAATTTATTAACTTTTAAATTTATATGATTTACTGATTAACAATAACTGCATTTAGCAACCAGCTTGCAAACTGCCTGAAAATTCAACAATCATCTCTTGTAAGACACTTTATGTCAGTCTCAACAGACCACTACTTAGAACCTTTGTGGAGCACATTAGTGGTCGATGATTATGGTTAAGGTGTGTTGAATTTTTTTTTACTTATGGTGATTGCCAGAAGGACAGGGGATGGGGAGAGATAGATGAGAGTATGGGGGGGGGGGATAAATGGTGATGGAAAGAGACTTGGAGTGGTAAACATACAATTCAATATACAGATGATGTATAGGAGAATGGTATACCTGAAACCTATATAATTGTATTAACCAATGTCATCCCAATAAATTCAATAAAATAACTTAGAAATTGCATATGCATAAAAAGAAAAGAAAACTTACACATTTATTTTATTTACCTTATCATTAATGTTCTTTGAAATTATAGATAGACCCACTGCTAAACATTGTAATAAAATGCACATATATTGTGAGATGGGTGTTTTAAAATTTTTGATAACTGAATTCTGTTTAATATGTTTTTTTGGTAACAGTATGTATTGTATTTTATGCATTTCAAAAGGGTGTTATATATTTCACTCTACTAAAGTGGTTCATGGCATAAAAAAATGTTAGGAATTCTTGCAAGGAATTCCAGGAGAATGGGTAGCATTCTTGTGTAAAAATAGTTTCAATAAAGATATTAAAAAAAATAGTTTCTAAGATGGATAAGCTACAGTCTCTTTGCTTAGATCACTATCAGAAATGTTTATCTCCTTATTGTTACTTAATGCCTTATGGTATAAGGAGTTTAGGGTCATGTAGATGTAAGTCCAATCCTCAGTTCTATTATTTATTGGTTGCACGACTTTGATAAACTTAATTTGGCTCTCTCTGCTCCATTTTTTTCAACTGTAACACAGAAGTAATGACATTTGCCCCAAAGGGTTTTATGATGAAGCTTAAAAAAATGCCTAGTGCCCTAACCGGTTTGGCTCAGTGGATAGAGCATCAGCCTGAGGACTGAAGGGTCCCAGGTTCAATTCTGGTCAAGGGCATGTACCTTGGTCGCAGGCACATCCCCAGTGTGCAGAAGACAGCTGATCAATGTTTCTCTGTCATCGATGTTTCTAACTCTCTAACCTTCTCCCTTCCTCTCTGTAAAAAATCAATAAAATATATTTTTAAAAAGTGCCTAGCATGTGTTAGGTACTCAATAAATATTTGCTTCTTTTTGTTTTAGTACTCAAAGGGAGAGGACAATTTGTAACCCATTTCAGAGTGCCTATTGAATAAATTCATCATCATATTATTATTAAGGCTTTTTTTAGGGAGTTATCTCTAAGTCTGAAGAGTTAGTGGTACGTTTTCCTGTTTCAGGTCCAAATAATGGAGTCTAGAGCAGTCAGCTGTATTATTCTCACCGCAGCTCAAGGCTGGGTATCAGGGGGATTTCTAAAGAGACAGTTCTGGATTCTGGTTCTCCATCTTTGATTGGTATGTTGATTTAAGTTGCTCCTAACTCTAGGCCTTAACTGACTCTACTCAGAATTCTCAATGTTAGGCATTACCTCACTCAAATACAGTCACTTCTTTCACTCAGCCCCGATGACAGGCCACAACTTCCAGGACATTGATGCAGTGCTCTTCATCTTTGTCAGTCTGTGGACCTCTTCCAATGGTAAAAGCTCTTCCAGTGGATCACCTGTACCTCCAACTCTCTTTAATCACAGGCTAAAAAACAACAACCCAAACACCTTAAAATAATGGAGCCAGAGACATGGACTCATGCAATAGACTGGTGATTCTCAGAGAGAAGGGGAGGGGGGCGGGGAGTGATTAACCAAAAAACTTATATACATACTAAAGGCCTAGTGCATGAAATTTGTGCACTTGCAGGGGTGTTCCTCAGCCTGGCTTGTGCCCTCTTATACTCCAGGAGCCTTTGGGGCGCAGACCTAAGCCGTCAGTCAGACATCCTTAGCGCTGCTGCGAAGGCTGGAGAGGCTCCCATCACCACCACTGTGCTCTTCAGCCATGAGCCTGACTTCTGGCTAAGCAGCACTCCCCCTGTGGGAGCACACTGACCACTAGGGGGCAGCTCCTGTGTTGAGCATCTGCCTTCTGGTGGTCAGTGCGCATCATAGCTACCAGTCATTCTGCTGTTCAGTTGATTTGCATATTAGGCTTTTATTATATAGGATATGCATAACTGGACACAGTAGTGTCATAAAGACCTGGGGAGGGGGCGGGACTGGAGAGGAGGAGGTCAATGAGGATAAAGGAGGACATCTGTAATACTTTCAATAATAAAGATAATTTAAACTAATGGGAAATCTGGCAGTACTTTAAATGAGATGTCAAAAAGATGATGTCTGGTTTAAGTGTCATAAGTGAATTATTTTTTCATGCCAAAAACCAAAGTATAGGCCTTGTCATACAGTACATGTTAACAACATATAAGAGATTAATCTATGGACCTGCTTAGGATAACCTTTGAAAACCACTGGAAGTCTCATTAAGAGACTCCATTTTGGGAAGTGCTGCTTTTCAAGAGTACTTCTTGCCCATTTGCTCATATAGTAAATTCACTTATAAGTTGTTTTTCTTTCGTTCTTTCTTTTTTTTTGTTAGAGAGACAGCAGAGAATAATGAAAAGAGCACTGAATTTCATCCAGATCTGAATTTTAACCCTTTCTGTGCTGATAACCAGCTGTGGTTAACTTTAGCAAGTATTCTGAACCTCTCTGAGCTTCTATTATGTCCTCTGTTTAATGGATATATCTATCCCATAGGATAGTTGTAATAGTTAACTATAATAACGTATTTTATGTATCTAGGACATCTAATCTAATAAAAGAGTAATATGCAAATTGACCATCACTTTGAGACACCTAAGCCATGCCCACCAGCCAAGCCACATCCACCAGCCAATCAGAGCAGCTGTATGCAAATTAACCCAGCCAAGATGGCAGCCAGCAGTCACAGAGCTAGAGCAAACAGAGGCTTCTGTTGCACCAGCAATGGAGTTGAAACTGCCTGCTTAGGCCGACTGGGCCTCTGCTCAAGACAACATAGTTTCCATTATAAAAGATAAATAAACCCCAGAAACCTGATTCCAGCCAGTCTTGCTGGGAAGTTGGGTCAATGGGAGCTGTGGGCAGCCTGAAAATGGCCCTCAGCCCCTCACCCAGGCTGACCAGGCATGCCAGCAGGTGGACATCCCCTGAGGAGACCCAGACTGTGAGATGGCACAGGCCAGTCTGAGGAAACGCCCTTCCAAGCGCACAAATTTTTGTGCACCAGGTCTCCAGTATATAGATAATCCTCTATTTCATTTTTCCTTCCTCTTCGTAGACCATAAAACTAAGTAGAACAAACCAAGAAGAAGCCAATAGTATACCAGTGTCATATTTTTAAATTTTAGAAGAATTTGTCCAATATTGGGATCTTTGGGATCTTTTGTAATATCAATCCTTTTGTTCTTGAGGCTGGACCTAATGGTGTTCTGAAACTACTGTCTCATTTAACTATTTTCAAGTCATCCACTTCTTGTTTTTCTGACATAACTACTTTGTTAAACTTCAGTCTTGGATAATTCTGACTATCTGCTTATTTATACACTAGAGGTCCAGTGACAAAAATTTGTGCACTCAGGGAGGTCTCTCAGCCTGGCCTGTGCCCTCTCGCAATCTGGGACCACTTGGAGGATGTCCACCTGCGGGCTTAAGCCAGCTCCCTGGGTGAGTGGGCCTAAGCTGGCAGTCAGACATTTCTCTGGCAGCCCAGGAGCCCACAGGGGATGTCCACTTGCCAACAGGGAGCAGGCCTAAGCTGCAGTTAGACATCCTTAGTGCTGCTGAGGAGGCAGGAGAGGCTCTCACCACCACCGTTGTACTGGCAGCTATCAACCTGGCTTGTGGCTGAGCAGAGCTCCCCCTGTGGAAGTGCACTGACCACCAGAGGACAGCTCCTGCATTGAGCGTCTGCCCCCTGGTGGTCAGTGTGTGTCATAGTGACCAGTCATTCGAAGTGGTTCTGCTGTTAGGGTCAATTTGCATATTACCCTTTTATATTTTATTATATAGGATAGAGGCCTGGTGCCTGGGTGGGGGCCAGCTGGTTTGCTCCCAGATCAGGGTACAGGACCTGCTGGGGTTCTACACAGTCTGGGTGAGGGGTCGAGGGCCATTTTTAGACTAGCCACATCCCCTTCTGGGTAAGGGTTCCTGCTGGGGTGCCTGGCCAGCCTGTGTGAGGGGCTGAGGTCTGTTTCCAGGCTGGCCACATGCCCTTCAGGAAGCGGGATCCTGCTGGGTTGCCTGGAAAGCCTGGATGAGTGGCTGATAGCTGTTTGCAGCCTGGCCAAGCCTCCCAGCAGGTACCCTCATCCCATGAGGGTGGGGCCATCCTGGGTGAGGGGCTGATGGCTGTTTGAAGGCTGGCCACAGCCCCCAGTGACCCAAGCTCCCAGTGAGGCTAGCTGAAAGCAAGTATCTGGATTTATTTATCTTCTATAATTGAAATTTTGTTGCTTGAGAGGAGGTCACAGTCTGCCTAGGCAGGCAGCTTCCTCCATTGCCAGGGCAACGAAGCCTCCTGTTTGCTGCAGCTCTGTGGCTACTGGCCACTATCTTGATTGGGTTAATTTGCATATAGTTACTCTGATTGGCTGGTGGGTGTGGCTTGGGATGTAGCAGAGTGACACAATTAGCATATTATTCTTTTATTAGATTAGATATAAAAGGCTAAGTGACCTTAGATTGTCATGCACTGACAATCTAATCTAATAAAAGAGTAATATGCAAATTAACCACCACTCCAAGACACCTATGCCATGCCCACCAGCCAAGCCATGCCCACCGGCCAATCAGAGCAGCTGTATGCAAATTAACCTACCCAAGATGGCAGCCAGCAGCCACAGAGCTAGAGCAAACAGAAGGCTTCTGTTGCACCAGCAATGGAGTTGAAACTGCCTGCCTAGGCAGGCCAGGCCTCTGCTCAAGGCAACTGTTTCAATTATAGAAGCCACGGAGCTGAAGCAAACAGGAGGCTTCATTGCCTGACTAGGTCTCTGCTCAAGGCAACGAAGTTTCAATTATAGAAGATAAATAAACCCCAGAAACCTGATTCCAGCCAGCCTTGCTGGGACATTGGGTCAATGGGAGCTGTGGCCGGCCTGAAAATGGCCCTCACCCCCGCACCCAGGTTGGCCAGGCACCCCAGTAGGGATCCGAATCCTGAAGGGGCTGTGGGCAGCCTGAAAACCGTCCTCAGCCCCTCACCCAGGCTGGCCACACCCCCATGGGTTGAGGATCCCCACTGGGGGGCTTGGCCAGCCTGCAAACAGCCATCAGCCCCTCACCCAGGCTGGCCACACCCCCATGGGTTGAGGATCCCCACTGGGGGGCTTGGCCAGCCTGCAAACAGCCATCAGCCTCTCACCCAGGCTGGCCAGGCATGCCAACAAGTGGACATCCCCCGAGAAGTCCCAGGCTGCGAGAGGGCACAGGCCAGGCTGAGGGACCCCTTCTCCCCACCCCCTGGAGTGCACAAATTTTTGTGCACCAGGCTCCTAGTTTAAAAATAAACGTTGACTCATGCATGCACAATGCATATAAAGCTCTTGCTGGTGCCAATAGAATGTGTGTTTTAATTTTATACTATATTGTATATACAATTTTAACATGTAATTTTTTGCAGTAATATAATTACCACATGAGTGTTTCTTCTAATTAATTTATTTTCAATGTGCACAAATCCTTGCACTGGGCCACCAGTCAAGAATAACATCTACAACCAATAATATTGAGTCTGCTAAAGAAATCACAGTTGTGTTAACTGGTGTTGCAGCAAATCTGTGTTCTCCAATCTCAGCTTTATTACTCTCTTCATTGCACTTGTTTAAATCCTAGAGTGACAATTCTAAAACTTCCTCTTCCACAATCTCCCCCCTCACTTTAGAAGCATATTTAACTCTAATTTTACAGAGAATATTGAGGCTATTATAGATGAACTCTTACAATTTACCACACCTGAAAACTATTTTTATTTTACTCACTCTCAATGTTCTTCCCTCTGGTCCCCGAAGTTTTCCTTTTCCACCTGGCTCTGGTAGCTATTTCTTAACATGTCTTTAAGAACTTGAAGAGCTTCATTATATTAGCTATTTACTCTCTCCTTTATATCGTTAATATATCTTACCTCTTTCCATCAACACATAAACAAGTTCAAGTTGCTCTCATGCTGAAAATTCAGTAATCTTCTCAGTATTCTGCCTCCCTCTCAAGCTACTATCCTCTCTCCTCCTTTATCTTCTTTCACAACCTTCTTGAAAAATGACCCACATCACCATCTCCAATTCCTTCCTAATTTCTCATTCTCTTATCAGAACATGATAAATTGCTATTTACTCCCAAATCTTCAGTGAAACTGCTCTTTCAAAGGACACTAATGATTTTCTAATAGCTAGAGCCAATGAACTTTTCTTTTTATTCTCGTATTACTTGATCACTCTGGGTGACTTGGGCGCTGATGAAGATTCCCTTCTTGAAACTCTGTCATATAGTGACCCTACTTTTAATCTCACCACTTTGAGTGTTCCTTCTCAGGCTCCTTTGCTGGCTTCTCTTCCTCGGCCTGTTCTTATAAAGTTAACTTTCACGGAAGAGTAATTCTTGATTCTCTTATCTTCTTAATCTATACCTGAGCAACTTATTTTTTAATTACAACCCATAAAATAATTAAATCTCTATCACCAGCCAGCTCCATCTACTGTATTCCAATTCCTTACTAGTCTTCTCCAGTTAGATGTTACACAGATACCTCAAAGGTAATTCATGGGTGAAGAAATCAATGCATCTTTCCCCATACCTATTTCTACTGTGATATTTCTTATTTAAGGGAGAGACAACACTAACCAACCAGTTACTCAAACTATACACCTAGGTTTTGTCAGATGTTTCTTTTCCCCTCATCTTGCATCCACAATGTGCCATTGATAGGCTTGTTAGTCCTTGGATCCATTCCTTACCTTTCTTTGCTTTGCTCTTTATTTGCAGAAGGGTTGATTCCTGCAGGCTGCATTTCCCATGCTTTTAGATTAAGCTTTGATTAGATTCAACTAATAGGAAATGTCAATAGGAAATTGAAAGATGGGAAGAAAAGAGAACTATGTGTCTCTTTGCATCAGCTGTGTCTCCTCCATGTCTTTAGCTAACACTAGATTAGCTTGCTATGATCCAGCGTCCATGGGATGATTTCTGCTCTGGTATCTGGTAAGACCATTTCTTCCTGTTGTACTTTCAGCAGGGGCTTTTCTGCTGCTGTTAATCTCTGGGTAACATTCCTTCAACCATCAATGTAACAATGATTGTATTTAATTCCCTTTGTGTTGAATAGAGTGGTTTCTATTTTCTTGTTTGAATTATGGATTAATGTACCCATTCACCAAACATTATAGATGCTGTCTACTTAACATCGTTTTTATCTATCTGTACTTCCTACTTTCACTGCTACAGCCTTATTTCCGTATTTGTTGCAATACTCTCCTAAATATCTCCCTTTTTATCTATCTTCCACTGCCTAAAACCCTTCAATAACCCCCAAATAGACCTATTTCCCAACTATCAGTCATTTTTTACATTATCCTCATATTTTTGTCATAGCTATGTACTATCTGTACTATTAGGTAATTTTTAAGATACATTCTTTTAACAAAAATTTAGCTTTGTCTGAGCAAAACTAAGGTTTAAGGCTCTATTTTTTCCTAATTTACATTATAATAAAAACCAAACCATTAAAAATAACACCCATATAATTCCTGAAATATCCCTCATGTGTATAACACACTTGAGGACACATTGGCCTATAAGATCAAGTCAAAAATTTTAATGACATTTATAAGGTCGTTATGATCTGGCTCTTGAGTCTTCCCCATATTCACTTTGCGTCCCCATTCACACCTTCTATTCAGGCCACCTTTTCTGCCTCTAGTTCAAACTGATCACTTACTTTTTCATAATTCCCTCTATACTACATATAGACATTTTTTGCACTTGCCTATTTACATGTTTTTTTGACCTTACTAAACTGGTTTAAGAAAACCATTGCTGATTGATGTCCATGATATATATGCCTATGTTATTCTGGACTACTAGATGATGGTAATCCATTCCTTCCAAACTTGTAAATTCTTCTTAACCAATAATAATCACATTTTTAAATTTATGAAAATATGTTGTTTATTTGTTATCAAGACCAGACTGAGCCATCACTGTAAAATGGTATTTTTATCTTTTCAGTTTCATTTAACATACTCACCTTGGTATCATTTGTTAGACTACCAAGCATATAATTTGGACTGGAGCATAGAAATTATAATTTCCACTCACATTAGTTTCAATACTTATTTCAGTTTTCAAAGTATAATAAAGTATAATAGGAAGGGGGGAAAGTTATGTTTCTTATTTTTTTAGCAGCAATATGGCTTGAACTGACTTCTGACTTTTTTATTTTCTGTTGAGGGAAAGTCTCAAAATAAAAATTAAAAATGGTAAATTTGCAAGTTTTTACAAGTAGCATCACAGATTCATGGAGCTAGATGGTACCTTAGAAGTCATCTAGGCCAACCTCATCATTTTACACATAAGAAGTGAATAAGGTCACAAGAAAGGGAAATTCCAATCTACATAAGGATATTTTGTATGTGTGAGCAGAAATGGGAAAAATTCTCCTACTTTGAGCTATCTTATTAGCACACAGTTCACATATGCAATTGTTTCAAGTGTTTCTTTGTGCCAGGAATGGGGAGTCTACATACAAGCTGGGGATCATTCACAATCTCCACAGAAGACTGCAGAGTGACTTGTGCCCACATTTATATTCACATAAATGAGACTCTAGAGAGTCTATGGATCTTTATCTAGCCACACTCCCAAGGTAGCCTGCTGTAGAACACAGCTCCATGGCAATCACACTGATCATGCATTTCTTTTTCTTTCTCTTTCCTTTTTACTATATATGTTTTTAGTCAATATAAGTTTTTTAAAAAAAAAACAAACTAATCCTACAGTCATCTGGAGAAATTCCTGTTTCACAAATGGAAAATTAGAGCCTGCGAGTAGAAAGAGTACTTAAAGAGATAAAAGCAGCAGTAGGACTGAAATTGCCTACATTGGTATTTCTAGACTTCAGAACTAAGGGCTGTATTTAACACATCTGATACAACTCTGGAATTTTTTTTTTAAATTTATCTATGCTTTATTTTTTTGATTCCTGATTTATAGTTCAGTCTTAATGAGAAAAAGAAAACACACAGAGAAACATCAGGAAGAAACTAAGGCTATATACAGGTAATGAGAAAACAGATTACTCATTCAGATCCAGTGACTGATTGTATTAGTAGATAATACCTCTTCCCCTTGCCCCCCACTTTCCATTTCCCTGCTCATTAGATAGGGATAAGAAGGAAGTGGAACACAAATCTCCACATTCACTTAATTGTCAGGAGCTCTGACAAAACCTGTGATTAGGAAAGGTTGAAATTAGTGGATAAAAATTAATTGTAGGACTCACTTTGTAGAATTAAACTTAATCCATACTTTGCCTGTTCCCCATAACCCCGGTTAATTAAGAGTTGACTGCACTGCACAATGTTCTTTTCTGAGGGCAGTGTCTGTCATGAGACGGTACTGTGTTAGTTACCTTTCTATATTTATCAGCCAAGGAAACATTCCTCTGAGGATAACATTCAGTGTAAGGGAAATAAGTGCTAATACAGAAGTAGGAGGACCAATCTTATTCTTAAATTATCATGAGATTGAGGTTTGGGAAATAAAATAAATGACAGTGTGTACTTAGAATTACATCCATGCGGGCATTTTTTCCAGCCAGTTAGAAAATGAAAGTAGGCTTGGAAAACTACATACAAAAAACTGGTGTAGTTGGGACCTCTACATGTACTATTTTTGGGAAAAGGGTTGAAAATGTCCAGTATCCTAAATAAATACCAGAACATGAGTTTTTGAGGTATCTCTCTGACCTGCCTCTGCAAACAGAAACTGGAAACTAGCATTGACTTCCATTAGCAGGCTCCTTCAGCTCAGATCCATTTCCTTTCCTCGCCTCATTGGCAACACCATTTTTAGGACTGGAGTTTCCTAATAATCTCATTTGGAGCTTGTTTGCCAAGGCATGGCTAGACTTTCAAGTTTATTTTCTTAAGTCACTACATTATTTTTCACATCTCATGCCTAAAAAATAAATTAGTGAGAAGATAATTATTTTGAAGTGCAGCCAAAGACATTTGTAACTCTGAATCAAGGGGAAAGGTTAAGTTAACTGATGTTTTTATACCTCCTGAAGAAATTTTGAATGAAGGCAGATTGTAATTACGTACTGGAAAATGTGCTAATAAAGGAGACAACAAAGTCATGTGTTATAAAACAAAGTCATGTGTTATAGTAGAAACAAAGTCATGTGTTATAAAACAAAGTCATGTGTTATAGTAGAAAAGAAATTAAATCTGAAAATTAAAGAAGTATTTTAATGATCCAACTAAAATAGCAGAAGTTCTCTTCTTAGCAAAGAAATAATGATAGTGGTCAGCAACCACTTAAAATAGTTGACTGCAATCAGCAATACCACTGGATGCCAGTAGTAGGCATAAGGCTTGGGTAGAAAAAACAGAAAAACAAACAAACAAACAAAACAAACAAAACAAAACACAAGAGGACAAGTGAAAATAAAGGAAAATAGAAAACAAAGAATGAAAAGAGAAATATATAAAGAGAAAATAGCCAGCAACAATTTCCCTGATATCATCCTATTGTAGCATGACCGTGAGTTAGAATTTTAGACATGGGAGATAAAGTAAACCATTGTGTATGAAACAGTTCAGATTTCAGATATTCTAGGAGTAAAACCCTTACCAGGAAATAATTAAATGGATTGTCACTGCTTTCATTCATTTTAGTAACTGTGGGTATATAGTAGAGTGATTAAGAGTGAAGAAGTTTGTTTTGGTATAGTTTGGTAGCTATAAAAGCACTGTGTGTTTTTTCATAACAGTTTGTCCATTGTCTGGCTTAATGGTATTTACTAACAAAGTTATTATGGTTATGAGGATGGCATTCTGTGTTGTTGTTGTTTTTTAAATCTGGCTATTAGTATGTTCATTAACCCATTTTTATTTTTTTTTTAAAGTACATTTTTTTTTATTGATTTTTTACAGAGAGGAAAGGAGAGGGATAGAGAGTTAGAAACATCGATGAGAGAGAAACATCGATCAGCTGCCTCCTGCACACTCCCCACTGAGGATGTGCCCGCAACCAAGGTACATGCCCTTGACTGGAATCGAACCTGGGACCCTTGCGTCCGCAGGCCGATGCTCTATCCACTGAGCCAAACCGGTCAGGGCATTAACCCATTTTTAAATAAAATAGTAAATACTATTGCAATAAAAAGCAAATCCTTTACATAAAATTTCTAAGAGTTATCTTGAAGAGTTCTCTACAATTCATACAGTAAAATACATTTTCTCAAAGTGTAAAAAAAGCATGGTGTCATTCTATACATTGATGGTGATACAGCATATTGGTCATTGCCAATTCTGCTTATATAGCTCTCTGTATCTATGACATGGGATAAAGTTATGACATGTATTTGTGAGGCTTTGGAGAACTCACTGCTCTTCAGGATCAATCATTGTTGAGTGACTAAAAAAAAACAGAATTCATAGTTTGGTGAGGGCATTGTTACATTAGTTGCTGAGCTGTACTATCTTTCTTAATAAGACAATTTTGAAGAATTCTTAAAAAACATGTTATAGAGCATATAGAGTATGTTCTCTATACATAAAGTGTATTGTCAAATCTTTCCAAGTTACTCCTTTTTAAAACTTTAGAAAAAATTAGCACAACACTATGGTTAAAAAATAAATAGCACAGAAAAGTTTATATTGAAAAAAAGATAATTATCCACTGTTTACCTTCAATCATGTCCTCACTGAAAATCACTTTTAAAGTTTTCAACCATCTAAACTTATCTGGTCTTATCTCCATATCTCTTAAATTATATATTTATGCTGCCATTTATTTTATTGTTTTATTCCTGAGTCCTGTCACTATCCTTATCAGTATTACTATGGATAACTTGGGAACCTCTACCCTTCTGGATAGTTCCTTGCCCTGCACTTTGACCCTTCTCTGTCTCTCACACCTATACTCATTTTCTGTAATTCCTACGGGCTGTACCCTCATGGCATCACCTGATTTCAACCACCTGTCATCCTATAGCCCCCACCTTGGTACAGCTGCTCCTGCCTAGACCACTGTACTTGCCTCCTCATGGGGCTCCCTGCTCCCACTCACACCCGACATCCCCGTGGCTCCCATTTCACTTGAGGTAACAGACAAAATCACTACAGCCCATGAGGCCCTGTAGGATCTGGCCCCTGCTGATCACTCCCTGACTCACTTCCTCCTCTTCAGACTCCCTCAAACTAGCAAGCTGATTCCAGCCTGCCTTAGTACCTTTGCACTTGCTGCCCCCTCTGCCTGGAAGCTCTTCCAACTTTTCTCATAGCTTGCTCCCTCAACTCCTTCCCATCTCAGCTCAAGGATCATTTCCTCAGGGTGGGAGAGATCATACCTAACCTGTGAATTAAGATGTCAATCTTTCTCCCCTCATTCCATTCCAGGCACCCAGCTGTGGAATGAGTCTGCTGTGTCCCAGACTCCGGGAACAAGGTGGAGCGAGGAAGAGACATACAATAAACAAAAGAAATCTAATCCAATAAAAGAGTGTAAATAAAAGAGTGCAAACTGGTGTCACTCTGCTACACCTAAGCCACGCCCACCAGCCAATCACCATGCCCACCAGCAAATCAGAGTGACTGTATGCAAATTAACCCAGCCAAGATGGCAGCCAGCAACCACTGAGCTGGAACAAGCAGGAGGCTTGCCCCAGCGATGGAGGAAGCTAAGGTTCCCGCCTGCCTTGGCCAGCTGTGGCCTCCGCTCAAGGCAAAAAAGTTTCAATTATAAAAGATAAATAATGCCCAGATACCTGCTTCTAGCCAGCCTTGCTGCAAACACCCATCAGCCACTCACCCAGGCTGGCCAGGCACCCCAGCAGGGACTCCCTCCCTGAAGGGAATGTGGCCAGCCTGGAAACTGCCCTCAGCCCCTCACCTATGCTGGCCAGGCACCCCAGGTGGGGACACCCACCTTGAAGGGGCTGTGGCCAGCCTGCAAACAGCCATCAGCCACTCACCCAGGCTGGTCTGACATCCCAGCGGGATGCCCACCCTGATCCGGGACACTCTTCAGGGCAAACTAGCTGGTCCCCACCCATGCACCAGGCCTCTATCCTATATAATAAAAGGATAATACGCAAATTGACCCTAACAGCAGAACCACTGGGAATGACTGGTCACTATGACACACACTGACCACCAGGGGGCAGATGCTCAATGCAGAAGCTGCCCTGGTGGTCAGTGAACTCCAACAGGGGGAGCTCTGCTCAGCCACAAGCCAGGCTGACGGCTGTCAGTACAGCAGTGGTGGTGGGAGCATCTCCTGACTCCTCAGCAGCGCTAATGATGTTTGACTGCAGTTTAGGCCTGCTTTCTGCTGGCAAGTGGACATCCTCCAAGGGCTCCCGGGCTGCCAGAGGGATGTCTGACTGCCAACTTAGGCCCAATCACCCAGGGTGTGGGCCTAAGCCAGCAAGTGGACATCTCCTGAGTGGTCCCAGATTGTGAGAAGGCACAGGATGGGCTGAGGGACCCCTCCCCCCAACCCCCCAAGTGCACAAATTTTTGTGCACTGGGCCTCTAGTAAGAAATATTTAGTGTCAGATGATAGTGCTACAAAAAGAAATAAATCAGAAAAGTAAGACAGGGAATGCTGAGTCACTGCCATTTTTAGCAGAATGGCAGGAAGGCCTTATTGAAGAGCTGACATTCAGAGGGAAGGGAGTTCCTGGTGGTGGGCAAAGCAAGTACAAAGGCCCTGCGGTGAGTATAAGTTTCTCTGAAGAACAGACAATATGTGTGTGTGTGCTGGAGTGAGGGGAGGGTGTGGTTGGAGGTTGAAGAGGTGAGAGGGGGAAATGAGATCAAGAGGTAAGGCAAAAGGGTCCCACCATTTAGGGTTTATAGGCTGACCCTTGAAGGCAGGGACTTTGTTCTGTTTCCTGCTGTGTCTCTGGCACCTAGAATAGTGCCTGGCACAGGGAGGGTGTTCAATGGTGTTTGTTGAATGAGTGAGCAATGCTGATTTGAAATCAAAGCTGTCTTCTCCCCAGACTCCAGGCAGAGAACTAGGCTTTAACCTCTATTGTCTCATTTTACATATGGTAGACTGAGTCCCTGAGAGAGGCTGAGACCTGCAGGGCAGTACTCATCTCTGGAGAACTATATCCATGCCCAGTATGGTGGTTGAGAGGATGAACTGTGGAGCCAGACTACGCAAGTTGAACTTTCAACTGGGCCTCTTTCTGGCTGTGTGACTTTGGGTCAACAGTGTCACCTCTCTGGGTCTCAGTTTCTTCTACTTCTATAAAATCGGAATCACAGCATGCCTCCCTCCTAAGATTTTCAAGAGGATTAAGCAAGTTAATTTATATACAGTGCTCAGCACAGTGTCTGGTCTGTGCTGTGTTACTATTACTATTTATTACTATAACTCTTACTATTGCTATCATTGAGGAGGACATGGGAGCGCACTCCTCTTCTGAGGGTGGGAGACTCAATGCTTTGCTCTCTGACTTCTGCTAATGTTGTCCTCAGTTTACCCATCTGAACTACAGAAATAGAGACTTGGCCTCTTGTTGGGAGAACTTGTAGAACCGAATATGCCTCCAATTTCCTAATTTTGGGGGTATGGGAGGGAGTCCACACAGTTCCTACACCACCAGCTTGAGGGCACAGGCAGAGAGCTGATGAAGTCTGAGGCTGCTACCTCAAGTGCTGTAAACTCAGTGAGCCACTGCCCCAACTTGCCCACCCAGGCAATGGTGAGTGCTAAATGTTGGTGGGGCTTTCTCAGTGCACCCCCACTTCTCTCACAGGGCTCGGGGACAATAGACAAGATGTTTATCCCCCATGGCTATGCTTCCATTTCTTAATTGACTTTAGAAATGGTTTATTAACACCCTGCTATGCTAGATGAGAATGTGGTGAGTTTACATTAATTCCTGCCCAAATCCCCTTCTCCAAATATGATATACACCCTTAGTCTCAGTTCTACTACTCAATACCTCTGAAATTTTAATGGAAATTAGACTTCCATTTCAGGTACCATGTATTTTGATTCTCCACTTTGTAATATGAAGACATTAAAATTCCTACTTTTCAGTGCTCTTAATCATCTCCTACCTTTTAACCTATCTTTTATTTTTATATTATAGGCCCAGTGCACAAAATTTGTGCATGGGGGATAGGAGGGTATCCCTCAGCCCAGCCTGCACCCTCTCCCAATCCAGAACCCCTTGGGGGATATCTGACTGCGGGATTGGGCCTAAACCAGCAATCGGACATCCCTCTCACAATCCAGGACCACTGGCTCCTAACCCTTCTTCTGACTGCCTGCCTGATTGCCCCTAACCACTTTGCCTGCCTGCCTCATCACCCTTAACCACTCATCTGCCTACCTCATTACGTCTAACCACTCGCCTGCCTGACTGATCACCCCTAACCACTCTGCCTGCCTGCCTGATTGCCCCTAACTGCCTCTGCTTGCTGGCCTGGTTGCCCCTAACTGGTTCCTTGCTGACCTGGGTGCCCAATTGCTCCCCTGCCAGCCTAGTCACCCCCTAACTGCCCCCTTGCCAGCCTGGTCACCCCTAACTGCCTCTGCCTCGATCCCCACCATCATGGCTTTGTCCAGAACAACATCTGGATGGATGTCCAGTCTAATTAGCATATTACCCTTTTATTAGTATGGATTGTTAAGGTTGATAGTATTTGCATTCTCTTAGATAATCATATTAAGTGCCCTGTAATTTGTCATATGCATATATTATAAAGTAGAATATCAATAAGCAGTGTTTATATTATTATAACTGTAATATTTAGTGTATAGCCACATTGTGTGCTGGAATTATTGTTGCTTCTCTACAGGCAGGACCAGTGTTATGCTCCTCTAGCATTCAATGGAGAACCAGGGTGGGGAAAAAGTAGGTTTGCAGTTGTTAGTATGTAAAAAAAAACAATAATTAATAAATAATATTATAAGAATAAACTCTGTGTTTCATGTACTCAGAACTATAAACCCAATCCAGTATCCTGAAAATCAAGTAACAATGCATTCTTTTATTTTTATCCTCCAACATTTCCTTGATCATAGACTCAAATTGTTTAAAAAATTCAATCATAATACCAATGTCCCTCCCCCTTTTTTTCTGGAAACTATTGCCATATCAAAGTAAGGGTAATGTAGTAAGTCACCATGACTTAACAGTAATTGCAACCATTATTTAACATTTAAGCCAACAAACAATTTTTTTTAAGACCGAGTATTTTTTCACTGACATTTTTTAAAAAATTGCTAGTAAATGGTGGTAATAAAACACTGATTTTACTCAGTTTCATTATAGTCTTTAAATTATCTATTTAAAAATATATCCTCACTGCCTATACCCAGATAAAATAACGTCTACTCCCCTGGTCCTTAGTAAATCAATGTTAGTAATTGTTTTCCCAGAGTCCTTTCTATCTTCTATTTTCCAGTATGGTCTCCTGCCTGCACTGTGACTATCCTAGGACTTTTATTTTTTCACTATTCTATTTGTGATCTACTTCACTTGGATCCTATGACAACCTTTTTCTTTGATGTTCAATTTTGCTGTAAGAGTTCTGAAGTCATGTCTAAGAAATGATGCCTTAAGAGGTCAACTGTCTCAGTCTTTTATATCTGAAAATGTTATTTATCATCTTACTTAGTGGATGTATTTGCTTATTTTAAAATTCTAGACTCAAAATAAACATTCTTCAGAACTTTGTAGTAATTGTGCTATCATCTTATAGCATTTGGTATTGATAAATTCTATGTCAATCTGATTCTTGTTCATTTGAGGGTAATTTTTTTTCACTAAAAAGTCTTAGAATCTTCCTTTTATTTGGATGTTTTGGAATTTCATGATTGTGGTTGTTGTTTTAGAGTTATCTTCAGTCCCACACATCATATATATATATATATATATATTAGAGGCCCAGTGCACAAAAATTTGTGCACTCTGGGGGTGGGGGGTGTCCCTCAGCCCGGCCTGTGCTCTCTCATGATCTGGGACCCCTCTGGGGATGTCCACCTGCTGGCTTAGGCCTGCTCCCCAGGCTAAGCAGAGCTCCCCCTGTGAGAGTGCACTGACCACTAGGGGCAGCTCTTGCATTGAGCGTCTGCCCCCTGGTGGTCAGTGTGTGTCATAGTAACCAGTCATTCCCAGTGGTTCTGCTGTTAGGGTCAATTTGCATATTATCCTTTTATTATATAGGATTAATTTGTGTATTAATTTGATATCTTTCTTTCAGGTTAGAAGTTTTCTTCAGTTGCCCTGTGGTTGGTGATTATTCATCCATATTTATGAATGATAAAATAGGAAGGCTGACTAAGAGCTTTATATATATGAGCAGGGCTTATGTTCTAGAAGGCTTTGTTTTGAGAGAAGCCTGAGAATTAACCAGTATGATGAGGAACTCTAGTTGCCAAAATGAGGAAGGCTTTTTCTGAGATACCAAATCCCACACTAGCTCTTTAGGTTCTTTCCAGACTTTGTCTTGGGGTAAATGTTCAGCCTTATAGCATTTTAATGTGGAGGAATGGGAAATGTTTGGGCAGGGGGTTAATATTTTCATATATAGTCATGCATTGATTTCCCCATTTTCAGCAAATTTCTCACTCGCACCCTAAGATTTTCATGGAAAGATTGCCCAACTCCATCTACTATTGCTCCCCTTGAGGTGTTTTCTACACTATGGCGTTTTATGCTTTCCAGAACTTTGTGGAAGTCTGAAACCAATTCTATTCTCTCCTTCCTCAACAAGCAGTTTCTGAGCACTTATAAGACTCTGCTCCAGGTACTATTGTAAACACTAAAGACATGATAGAGAAAAGAAAAAGTGGAAGAGGCAGGTATTGAGTACACAATAAAGAAAGGACAGGCAAGCAAGTAATAAAAGCAAGGTAACAAATAAACAAGGTAATCTCAAAGAATATTAAATTCTATGAAGTAAATAAACAGTAATGTGATATAGAAGTCTGGTAAGAAGATTTATAGAAGCTGTCTAATTAGACCCTAAAATCATGGGCTCCTAAATCAGGGCATATCATTCTGATTTGAGCAAATAGAATGATGAGAAGGAACCAACCTAGGTAAAGTCTGGGGAAGAGACTCCAGGCAAAGAGAACCACCATAAAGTAGGAAAGCAGCTGTTAAATTATGGGACCAAAATAAAAGTCCAAATTACTGCAGATCAATAAAGAAATAAGAGAAGAGTAGATGAGGTTTGAGAGAGAATCAGAAGTTCTTGAAACCATAGTAAGAAGTTTGCATTTTATTGTGAATGCAAGGCACACCATTGAGGAATTTTGTCCAGGAAATGGCACAGCTTGGCTTTTTGTTTTAAATTTTCTTTTATTTCTTCACTAGAAGACGGATGGATGAAATTTTTGCAAGGGGCTTGACCCTCACAGCCCTGGCTTCGTCTGCTGTTTGGCCTAATTAGCATATTAGCTCTTTATGATATAGGGTGATTATTTTAGTGGAACTTTAATGTGAGAGGCAGTATAGTATAATTAACAGCATGGACTTTGGAACCATATTACTGATGCTGCCACTGTTATCATTGTAATTAGCTACTTAATATTAATAATTAGGAAGAGAGCAAGGGGAGGCCAAATATTATAACCATGGTCATCTGGGCATCTTCACCAGGAAGATACAGACTCATCCTACCCAGGGAACCACTGGTCCATTCCCTGAAGATCAATGGGGGAAAGGATGGACGAAAAGGGAAAATGGACACATGCACAGTAAAGTCCGGGTGACTTAGGGAAGGTGCTTGCTTGTCAATTTAGCTTGGCAAGAATGAATTGGCTAGGGGGTGGATCTCACAGAAGTGTGTGAAATCTAAGCTCCTGGTTAAAACCCCCAGACAAAGAATTATCTCTTGCTCTCTTGCTTGCACTTTTTCACTCTTGCTCTTACTTGGTACATGACCCACACTTGCCCATGCATGTGCATATTCTCTCTCCAAAGCCATGAAGCCTTAAGCTGCATGGCCATGGGTTGAAGCTAGGAAAACAAGCTAAGCTAGCCATATGCTGCACTAGACTATACTTTAATATGGAATAAAAACTATGGGCAGTGACCTTAATTCTGGCCCAGCTGAAGGCAAGATTGAACTTCTTCCATGGCAAGACAGGTACAGATGTGACCTTGGAGGAGAAACCCCTTAATTTTACATCATCAATAAAGTTTCCCACAAAACCTCATCCTCCCGTGGTGGCCTCAGGAAATTCCCTCGTGGCACCCAAAGAACTCCACTTCCACCAATAACACCACTAACCATCCTTAATAACTTGGGCGAGAGAGTGTGTCTTTTTGTGCCTTGCTTTTCTCATCTGTTAAATGGAAATAATAATTGCACCTAACTGATGGAGTGATTTTAAGAATTACTATAATTAAAGAATGTAAAGTATTTAGATTATATGTATTAGCTATTTCCAATACTATTATTGTTACTGGGGGCCCAGTGCACAAATTTGTGCACCTTGAAAGGAACTGTGCCCTGTGAGGCTGTGGTAGGCACAGGGACAGGTCTCGGCCTATTAATCCTCTGTGCCCCTGCCCAGCCCCTCCCACCACAGCCCTGTCCCCTGTCTAATGGCAGCCCCACTCCCACCACCACCACTCCTGCTTGCACCCACTGAGGGTGTGGAGCTACTGGGGCCAGCACCAGCAGTAGGTGCAGATGGGACTGGCACTGTCAGTGGGTGGGAGTGGCAGCTGCTGCCCCAATTGCCCCTGAGGAGCAGAGGGAGGTGGAGAATCCCTGAGGGGCAATTGGAGTTGGCAGCCACCACTGGCACCCACTGAGGGTGCTCAGTGATCAGGACCAGCATCAGGTGCCAGCAGCAGGTGTGAGCAGCGGCTCCGACACCATCTATGGGTGCAAACAGGGCTGTCATAGGCAGTGGGTGTGAGAGGTTGCTGCAGGCTCCAGTCTCCCCTCAGGAGCAGGGGGAGTTGGAAAAACCTTGAGGGGCGATCAGGGCCAGCAGCCACCTCTCACATGTGCTGATGGCACTGAAGAATTGGGGCCAGTGCCAGGCACTGGCAGCAGGTACAAGTGGGCCAGCACCAGCAGCAGCAGGTGCGAGCACCTGGCAGGACCACAGTGCATGGGAGCAAAAATTTTCAGTAACCTCCAGAGGCTCGCCCTGATGACAGCGATCAGTGCCCTTCCTTGGTCTGGAGCCCCTACTCACATGCTCCACCATCCCACCATGGCCAATGGCTTCCATGTTCCACGCACACCCCCTGGTGGTCAGTG
>PVJC01026969.1:0-23607 GCA_004026665.1 Murina feae | reverse complement strand
CTCTTTCTAAACCATCAAGCTGCTCTCCCTTTATAATATTCTGCACAAATTGGTACAAAGTTTTTTCCTTATTCACATATACCATTTAAAACATTGAATAGAAGCTTCTCACTAAAATTTATATAGTAGTTCCTTCTTTCTGTGGGGGATGTGTTCCAAAACCCCTAGTAGGTGCCTAAAACTCTGAATAGTACCAAACCCTATATATCCTATGATTTTTCCTATATATACCTACCATAAAGTTTAATTTATAAATTAAGCACAGTAAGGCATTAACAATAACCAATACTAAAACAGAATAACTATAACAATATATACTGAGTGGCCAGATTATTATGACCACCTCATGTTTGTAGGCAATTTGCACAGGGACAGAAGGATTGGACAGTTGAGCATTGGAGAAAAAGTCATATGGTCCAATAAATCATGTTTCCAGTTGCATCATGTGAGAATTTGGCGGAAATAGCATGAAAGCACGCACCCACATGCATGAGTACAACCCTTCAAGCTGGTGGGGGCAGTGTTATGGTTTGGGGCATGTTTTCCTGGCATGCTTTGGGCCCTTTAATTCGTGTGGAACAACGTCTGAATAGCACAACATACCTAAATATCGTTGCTGATCAAGTTCATCCTATCATGTTGATGGTGTATCCCAATGGAGATGGCTTCTTCCAACAAGACAATGCGCCATGCCATGGTGCTCATATTGTGTAGGAGTGGTTTCTAGAACATGAGGGACTTTACCTTTCTTGGGTGGTCCCCATAATCACCAGATCTCAATCCAATTAAGCATTTGTGGGACGAAGTTAAAAGAGCCATCAGGCAGCTGGTTCCACAACCATTGAATCTCACAGAACTGGACAGTGATATTCATCAGGCACGGTATCAGATTCTTTGCATCACCTTTCAACATCTCGTGGAGTCAATGCCAAGTACTGAAGGAAAAGGTGGCTCAATGAAGTACTGATGGGGTGGTCATAATAATCTGGCCTTTCTCTCTCTCTCTCTCTCTCTCTCTCTCTCTCTCTCTATATATATATATATATATATATATATATATATATATATATATATATCCCATGTTCAAAGGCAAATGGCGTTGTTTACTTATATCTTCAGGAAAAAAATCACTTCTACTATCGTGGTAAACAACCTGCTTCCCTATTTATAATGGTCTGGCTCTCTAGCAACTTCAGCGCAAAATTATAGCTAATTTGCCTACAAACATGAGGTGGTCATAATAATCTGGCTACTCCGTGGATATCTCTATCTATCTATATCTATATCTATATCTATATCTATATCTATATCTATATCTATATCTATATCTATATCTATATCTATATCTATATCTATATCTATCTATATCTATATCCATCTGCCTAAGTGATCATTCAACTATTCCATTTGCCAGGTAGCTATGATGCACAATGACCAACAGGGGGCAGACGCTCTGACCAGTAGAGGAGGGAGCCTGATTCCTCCTGGAATCCGCCATGGGTTAGGTTGCTGCTGAGGGGAGGGCAGGAAGAAATTAACCAAATGTCTTTTATGCATACTAGAGGCCTGGTGCACAGATTCATGCACTGATGGGGCCTCTCAGTCTGGCCTGCGTGGATTGGACTGAAACTGGTTCTCTAATATCCCCTTTGTGGTTCTGGATTGTAACTGGGTGTAGGCCAGGCTGAGGGACCCCAATGGTGCACGAATCATGCGCTGGCCTCTTGTACTATAATAAAAGTCATATAAATATTGTCTCTTTCTCTCTTAAAATATCTCATTATACTACATTCACCCTTGTAATGTGAGATGAATGATGCCTGCTTGTTGAAATGAGGTGAGGTGAGTGATGTAGGCACTGTCACCTAGAGGTAGGTTACACAAAGGTTACTTGAACACACTTGTGGTGATACTGCCACAGTAGATCCGTAACCCCTGATGGCTGCTAAGTGCCTAATGAGCAGGTAGTATAAACAGCATGGATTCACTGGAAAAAGGGAACATTCATATCCTGGGCAGGATGGAGAATGACAGTGTGAGATTTCATGACACCACGCAGAGCAGCATGTATTTTAAAAGCTATTAATTGATTACTTCTGGAATTTTAATATTTTCAGACTGCAGAGACCATGGGTAACTGAAACTGTGGAAAGTAAAACCATGGATAACAGGAGGCTACTGTATATGCTCCTTCTAGTCCCTTTAGAGTTCTCACTACAGAAAAAAAGAAAAGTTCCCTTTCCAACATCGCCGATTCAGTTCCACAACCAAGTCACTCCTCTGGCTCTTTCCAGTGGTCACATACTTGGTAAATGGCATGATGTTTTGTCTCAGAATGTAAGCTTAGAAGAGTCATTTGTCCTCTCTACAAATCCCCAGAAAGTACAATATCTATCCCAGGAGTGTTTTTAATTCTTGTAAATAAAGCAAGAACCAGTTCCCAGATGTAGTTTCAGGATCACATGATTTGGACAAAATGAAGAATACCACAGGTCCTTGAGTAATATTTCATTTGATTTCATTTTATTGTAATGTTGATGAGAAAAAAATGAATTCCCAGCCAGAGTCATATGCTCCCCATGTCTGTGTGCATTTTCTCAGTATCCTCTGTTTTCCTCCTACATCCCAAAGATGTGCATGTTAGGGGAAGTGGCACGTCTAAACTCTTCCAATCTGAGTGACTGAGTGAATATGTGTGTGTGTGTGTGTGTGTGTGTGTCTCAATGCATGCATGTGTGCGTACTCTGTGATGGAAGGTCATCTTGTCCAGGGTGGGTTCTCACTTTGTGACCTGAGCTGCCAGCATAGGCTCTGGCCATGATAAATCATAGGCTCTTGAGCATGATAAAGAATAAGTGAATTGGAAATAGTTATCTTACTTGCTTTCATTAATCTTTCTTAAATGTATGTATAGCTCACATTTATCTCAATGTTTATTTTTGTATATGTTCTGCATATAGATTAAACAAATAGTGATATAAAATACACTCTTGTCTGACACCTTTGCTACAGCAAATCACTCTGTCTCCAAATGCTATTTGACAGTGGCTTCCCGCCCACAATACAGGTTACACATCAGGACAATCAAGTGCTGAGACATGCTCATTGCTTTCAAAGCAACCCATAATTTTTCATAATTGATGCAGTAAAAGGCTTTACTGTATTCTATAAAACATAGACTAATGTCTTCTGAAATTCTTTAGAGCACTCCAGTCTCCAACAAATAGTTCTCATAAATAAATAAGTGGTGGACACACCACAGCAATCTGGAAAGGGTGGTTGTATGGAGGGGGCTGCCTGAGGATATGTAGCCTTCAGTAGGGGGCTGCTGGTAACCATGGTGATGCAATCTCACTCTCTGCTTGCCTTTCACTCCTCCCAGTGCTTTCCATGGACTGAACCACATTCCAATTGGGGCATAGGGCAAGGGTGGAATAAACTAGTAAGTCTTCTGGGAACCAGAGCAGAACAGAGTAAAAGTACACAGCAATGGTGGGTGTAGAGTGTCAAATTAAAGACAACCAGGACAGAAGGGAAGGGCAGCAACATTAATAAAATAGATAACTACAATGCATTGAAATATGTGTGAAATAAAGGGAATATTTAAAATTTTATAGGGATACAGATAAAGGCAATTCAAACATATGTTCCTTAATATTATTTTCTGCTCAGTATTCATGTTTCTTTCATATCCATATGGTTCTTTGGGCTTTTTGTTTTGAAAACATTCAAAGATTCCTGGACTATAGTAAGAATATCTTCATTTCTGGTCTGGGATCTCTTGAGTTGCCTATAATTCAAAGATCCAAAGAATAACCTATTGTCTCAACCTAAATGACTCCTATGTGATGTTTCAGAAGTGGTTTACATATTTTTGGAACTCATGTAAGGTCATCTATGAAATAATTGAGCTGAACACATTGATCTTTATGACAGGCTAAGCTTCTAGGGTTGTATGCCTATTTGTATGGCTAGCATAGTTGCAGTGCAGAGATGGAAATGGACTAAACCTAGGGTTAATACTACTAAATTTGTTCATGTGAATTAATGTTAGTTAAAGGTGGTGAAAAGTCTTCCTGTTAGCATCCTTAGGTTTTAAACGATCAAAACTTTGTGCTGTCACCCACACTGATAATTTCTAATGATAATGAACACAATTAAAAATCACTGTCGTCCTCCATTTAGACACCTTTCTACAATTAACATAGTGCTGCTTTCCTCCCGCCACCTTTCAATCCAGGTGGAAGACACTTGGAATTAAGTCTGCAATTAATTTTTACAATAGGTTGCATCAAATGCTCTGGTAAAATCAACACTTATATCACTAACACAACCTCAATGAAGCTGTCCCCTCACAGAAGATTAGTGTATCCCACAAGGCTCTGGTATAATATTTTGCAGGTGTACTTTTAGCTTTTGGTCTGAACACAATTTCAGTGAGTGTTTTCACCATTCTAAGAGCCCTGGGACATGTGCTCTTATCCATGGCACCTTCCTGATTATTCAAAACAACCCAGTGAGGAAAGAGATGCATTTTCCCATTTATAGGGGAGCACGTCTAGTCCATCTTCCATTTGCACATGCCATCCCTCCTGCCCAGAGATACTCTTTTCTCCAATTTCTTCATCTGATCAGCACTTGATTCATCTTTCAAATGTAATGCAAGTGTTAACCATCTTAAGAGAACCAGAAGGCAGGCATATGGAACAGCCCTTAAGACAGTGGAACTTGCTACTACATTGTTTAGGTATGAATGGGAACGCTGCATTTGCTAGCTATGTGACTTTGGTACCATTATTTAATTTCTCTGTCCCTCAGGTTTCCTATCTAAACAATGGTAACATTTTGGAATATATGCTTATCCTCATTTGCACATAGATGTGTTATTTCTGAGAAATTCCTTTAAAAAAGAATGGAATACCTTTGTGGTCAATTATTTCTGTTAGCTCAGTGGTTCTCAACCTTCTGACCCAACCATAAAATTATTTTCATTGCTACTTCATAACTGTAATGTTGCTACTGTTATGAATTGTAATGTAAATGTATGATAGGCAGGATGGTCTTAGGAGACCTCTATGAAAGAGTTGTTTGACGGCCAAAGGGGTCGTGACCCACAGGTTGAGAACCGCTGTCTGGAATGGCAAAGTGATGGCTGGAACTGCAGACACCATATGGCTTAAAGATGTATCTTGGGATAAAAAAGCATATATTGAAGACCAAATGGAACGTGTCCAGGTCCTTGTCATTGTGGATCCTGGACATCTATGTAAATGAGAGGGAAAACAAAACAAGTCTACTATATTCAAGCCACTTTTTTTTCTGTCACAGTTAAATCTATTCATATGACTAAGAAAGAAGGGAGATGATCCAAGATTAAGGCACTGCCAGGAGTAAGAAATACACATCTATCTTATGCTTACTTATGCTGGATTACTGAGGACCCGAGCACACTCACATGCACTGGAGAAGTATGTTCATGAAGTTTCAGCATTGCCTAGATGGCCCTGCATCCTGGAGTTCTCATTTTCCTTTCCAGCCTCAGATTTCTTTAGAGAACACTTAGCTAATTCTACCCTATTTCTGGGCAGATAAGGTTCTCTATACTATTGTGTCTCATAATTTAAAAAAAAAGAAGAAATAAAAAGATAAATGCCATTTTCACTAAGAAATCTGAACCCAGTCCAGCATCTTTTGGTGAAATGATACTTCAAAAGGAGAATTCACTCCCTTGCCATAAAGAAGATCACATGCCTTCTTATCTGGTACACAAAAGTAGCATGTCAATCTCTTCCCTATCCTTTGTTCCCAACTTCTCTGCTCTGTTAATGTTCTAAATATAGCTACCAGGCAGGGTAGGATATTAGGGTATGGTATCTCAAACAATAGTGTGTGTGTGTGTATGTGTATGTGCGTGCGTGTGTGTGTGTGTGTGTGTGTGTTTCAAGTTTTACCAGTTACAGGCCATCATGACCGCTGGGACTTTCATTTTCTCCTGTGTGATTATGGGGATAATAAGAGAACCTAATTTTCAGGGTTACATTGGTTAATGCAGGTAAAGCTCCTAGATATTCATCGTTTTTTTAAAATACACAAGTCCTCCTTACATGTGTACTTCTTCTTTTCCAATGCTAGTCAGATATCAAAGACTGCCATAAGGTAGGCACGAGAGGTAAATGCAAATCATTTCCAGGACTATGGTACAGGCGACTCACATGGTATCCAGCAAAGTACACTGTGTGTGCTTCCTCTCCCATTACATTGCAAAATAATTCCCAGAATGTAGATCACAAGCAGTTAGTTAATTAAGAATGTAGGCTGTAGGAGGTGAATTCAAGTCAATCCTGATCACAACAAGGCATATGTCACCAGGGTTAGAAAATCTCCAAATCATCTAGAGACTGTGTAGTGTGGTTTGCAAAAATGATGTTCCCTGCTTCCTGCAGTTTTGACGAGATTTGCTACTGGGTTTGAAATTCGTCTGTGCAAGAGAGTCTGTGTAAAAATGTATTGAAAGGACAGATAAAGCTGATTTTATATCCTTAACCATTATTCTCTCAGGACAGTTGGCTGACACCCAGCTTTGCCTGCAGACATTTTGAGTCACACTGAATTCCAGGGCCTCTCTCAACAAAGGTAAGCTGCCACTCATCCATGCATCATGTATCCATGAGAGCTTGGACTCCTGTGAGGGAAACAGTATTTTCCTCACTCTACTCCAATCATTTTTTTTTCCTGAGGGTTTCCTACTGAACAAAAATCTAATGCCTGGATGAAAAATTATACAGATCTGCCCTGAGATCCCAATTCCCGTTGTGTCTTAACTGTTGATGACATGAATTTAACCCCTTATGAGCTACTGCCCTATGAAAATTGTGCCATTGATCTTTATTTTATGGCTGTCACAAAGTTATAAGGACAAGGGAGTCAAAGGGAAAATGCTGAGGTCACAAACTGATGACCTTATACAAACACTAACCTTAAGTATAGTTATTCGAATTCTACCCATCTTGGGAGGGCTCACTGAAAAACCCTGCTCTTGTTGAAGGCTTCCTGAATGACTTCAAGTCATAATGGGCTGCCTTTCTTGGAACTCCCATGGAGGAATATATACTTTATAATCCACTTGTTTTCTAAGTATTTTTACACCCATTATTTTTCCTCCCTAAACTGTACCTAAGCTCCATTGTGTGTAGACATGTATCACTTTCTACCTGGATGACTTTCCCCCCATACCTAAGCAACACTTAGCCCTCAGAGGAGTTCAGTAAGTACATAGTTGACAGGGTTTAAGATTTAAACTGAGTTTGAAGCACTCTTAGTTTAACAGGCCCGGCCCAGGATACCTTTGTTATTGCATCATTCATTATTCCCACAGCCAGTATTCCAGTCGCAACAGAAGAGTTGCCGAGTCCTCCCTGCCAGTTGCTTTTGCTCATGCGATTTGTTTTACCAGGAAGATTCTTCCTAGCTTTTCTACCTCTTACTCTTTTTTGAGGTTCAGATGACACCTATTTTCTTTTGATAATCTTTCTTAGGCAGCATCAGTTGCTGTTAGTGCATGACATTCATGTCCACAGTGATGTCTCCATCAAAACAATTCATTCATCATAACACAGTTATCTCATGTTCATTTTCTCTCCTAAACGCTGACCTTCACAAGGACAGAGACCACAGTTTTTAAAATATTTATGTCTATAAGTTTTGGCATATCGCACAGTATGCTCTCAATTACTTTTGCTAAACTAGATGGATTTGATTTTTCCATTCCAGGCTTTAACAAGATCTACAATGAAAATTTCGCAACAATGCATTCGTGTTTGGATACTGACATCTTATTCTTTCTGCTTGCTAAATGTCTGTCATTTTCCCTGATTTAAGCTAACATCTGGCCCATCTTTAGGTTGATTTATCAAATTGCTTTCCCACCAGATGTGTGGAAACCAGCTGGCAGACCTCTCAGTTTGACTGTTCCTGGTTCCATCTAAACTTGTCAGTTCAGGTGCTTTTGAGAATTACAAATACTAAGCCTGATCCTGCTTAAGAATCTCAGAGCGTGGTCAGAACCATTAAACTCACTGAAAATTTCACTGCTAAAATGCTTATTTTTATTTACATATGCACATAGTCAGCTTTCTCCAGAATTCGGCTAATTTTTAAAAAGCTGAATGCATAATCTTGAATCAAAATAACCTTTGTTCTGACATTTTTTAAGTTTTTCACTTTTGGACAAGTGACTTAATCTACCGAGCTGCAGTTTATACTCTGCACATGGGGGCTAAAATAGGCTTGTCATGAGGATTGCATGCTGATGCTTATGAAGTCCTTGGCACAGACCACAGGGCATAGTGTAATCTTAATAAATGATAAATATTATTGCTGCAATAATTCCTCTTAACTTTCTGTAAAGGCTACTGTGTTCCAGGCTTGTGTTAGGGATTGATGTAGACCTCTGAAAGCAGAGGTAACTAAAGGGCTTCTTGCTCTCTAGGACTTCAGTCATGTTGAACCAGAATGTGTAACAAGGTGATTTGAGAGCAATTCTGGAGATATACAATGGGTTGAGGAGCACAAAGGACAGAGATATAACCCAACCTACTGAGTTAAGGAAGGGTCCCTGGATCATGAGGAGGTTTAAGAGACAGGAGAGTGCCCACATTATCTGAGTAACTGACCTCTTCAGATATCCTCAACTCCATCAATGGGAGTAAAAGTGCCTCCTCCTATTGGGACTGAGGACACACCATCCCAGTCACACACCCTTCGGGATCACTAACACAGCCTCACTGCCATTCAGATTTGAGTCTAACAGAACTCATCTCCTGATGCCTTCTATCACCATTGTTTTGTCCTCCAGTGTAAGAAGTCCTACATGCCTGTCTCTCCTCATATACTACTCTATCATCTCCATAAAGCAGAATCTCTTGCTCCATTCTTTTTCTTATCTATAAATCCCTCCACTGAAAACCCTGGAATTCAGGCTCTATCATCAGCCAAATCTCCTATACCTTTAAACTCTTCTCTCAACTTTTTGCTTTAACAGAATTCTGACTTCTCCTCAAACAACCCTGCCCTGCCCCCTTTCCCCACTCCCTAGGCCTCTGCTTCCCATCCAGCTCTTATAAGTGGAGACCTTTTTGATCTCACATGGGCCTTGTACCACTAAGATCAGAGCTGGGATCACTGTCTTTCTGCCTTTTATTAGCATTTCCACATCAGTTGCACTCCATACTCCAGGGATGTACTGGGCCTGGCTTGAATCTACTTATGAGAGCTGATTATACACATCTCTTCCCAACTCTGTGTTTGGTAATATTCTGTTAGTAGCTGTGAATAACCCTGGTGCATGTTACATCATGGAAATTGACATAAACTAAAAATTAGAGCTATTTTGTTTAGCTCCTTAGATATGTTCCCCAGAGGGCTGCTCAAGATACATTTATGTCCACATGGCTGCCATACTCTCTGAAAACCTATACCTTTAGACCCCACCACCCTTAATTCCTGGTTCATTGTCATTCATCCCAATATTACACTGTCTTAGTACATGGTTATTTTAATATACATGTAGTTAGATAATATTTCAAACACTTGGTTCTACTCTCATCTCTATGACCTCAACCATCTTCTCCAAAATATCAAAAAATATCATCTTTCCACTCAATGTTAGACCCTTTCTACCTCCATAAATCTAATCCTATCTAATAAAGAGGTAATATGCAAATTTACCATCACTCCAACACACACAATCGCTGCCTCCATGTGGTCAAAGATGGCTACCCCCATATGGACACAAGATGGCCACTACAAGATGGCTGGCAGGGGAGGGCAGTTGTGGGTGATCAGGCCAACAGGGGAGTGCAGTTGGGAGTGACCAGGCCAGCAAGGGAGGGCAGTTAGGGGCAATTGGGCCAGCAGGGGAGCAGTTAGGCATTGGTCAGGCTGGCAGGGGAGTGGTTAGAAGCAATCAGGCAGGCAGGCAGGCAGGCAAGCAGTTGGGAGCCAGCAGTCCTGGATTGTGAGATGGATGTCCAATTGCCTGTGTAGACCCGATCCCAGTGTGCCTAAACGGGCAGTCAGACATCCCTCAAGGGGTCCCAGATTGGAGAAAGTGCAATCTGGGCTGAGGGACACACACACCCCTAGTTTATTATAACTAAAAACCTCTACAACCTCAAATTAATGCATCTTATTTTCCGACACTATTGCCTAACATTCCAGCTTACTTCCTCTAGTATTCTCAATGCCAATAATCTTCTTACTTCACCATGACCTCCTATTGCTTTATCACTTCATATCTGTCCCTTGCCCATTTGAAGTCCTGCATGTCTTCCTTATACAGATTCAATTACAGGGCAAACATGTTAATCACTTCTTTGAATAAAAGCTTACATTTTTGAACCCTCTCATTGTTTACAGATTTCACTTGACAAAAAACAAGTTAAATCCAACTCTTAACTTATTCTGTGCCTATACCTGGCAGCTGACTGTGGTTAGAGAAAATAAAACAAAACACAAACAGACTGGTTTAGTCTCCCTTTAAATTATAATTATTGTCATCAGGTTAGCATTTATTATGGTCAGACTTACACATCCCCAATCCATTCATTTTCCCAGTTCTCTAGCCATTTTTATACCTCCTATATCATCATTTTTTCTCTTTATATTAGGCTACTCTCATTGACATAACTTCTTGTTTGTATTTCTTTCCTAATGAAACAATCCTTTGTAACCCACCATTCAGCTAGTATTCTAGTTCTTATTTTCCTTTCTATATTTAAATTCTTTGAAAGGGTTATCTTTACCTATTTTTGACACTTTTCTCAGTTTTAAACTAGTTCAAATGGACTACTATCCTTACCATGCTTCCACAAAAGCTTAAATAAATATTTGTTACAAAATTCAATGGTCAATTCCCTGTCCTTTTATCTTCCTTGAACTATCAGCACCATTTGAAATAGTTAATCACTGTCTCTCCCATAATAATATCATGCATTCTCCTTCTCCTACCTTATTAGTCCTTGGTCTTCTGTATTTTCTTTTCCATTTACTGGTAGACTTTTAATATTGCTTTTGCATTACTTTCAGGAATACTGCATAATGGTTATACAATCATATAACTTATAAAGGGTTCGCCCGATAATTCCAGTACCCACTTGGCAGTATATATAGTTATTACAATATTACTGACTATATTTCCTATACTGTACTTTACATCCCTGTGATTAGTTTATAACTGCCTTCTTTACCTTACTGTTCTTACTGCCTTGGTGATCTTCTCTAGACTCATGGCTTTCAATGCCATTCATAGGCAATGAATTTCCAATTTATTATTTGAGCTTAGAACCCTCTTCTGAACCACTAACTCATATATCCAGCCATCTACTAAACACCTGCACTGACATTTGATAGCCATTGCAAAAGCTAACATGTCCAAAACTAAACACTTGTTCTTGATTGAGGAAGTTGCTCTGGATGATAGATGGATCAATAGATGATAGATGATAGATAGATAGATAGATAGATAGATAGATAGATAGATAGATAATAGATAAAACTTATCATTGTCCATTTCCATTGTACCTACTTCAATCTACTATAATGAAATGCTGTTGCCTTTATCTGCAAAATATATTCAGAATCTGACCATCTTTCTCATTTCCACTAGACTCTCTTTCATTTCTTGCCTGACTACTCAAATTGTCCTCCTTTCACCCTTGCCTTCCTGCTGCCTATTCTTAAATTAGTAGTCAGAATTAACCTTTTAAAACATAAATCAGATCTCCCTACACTCTCCAGTGTCTCCCTATTTCCAACTTAGAATAAAGAGTCCTTGACTTGGCCTACAAGTTTCTTTGTTTTTTTCTTGATATCCTTCCACTTACCAATTTAAACTTGTTTACTATATTCCCCTCAATCTACTGGGGTCTCCTTGCTTGCTGGAACCTACCCCAAGATGAAACCAACTTGGCAGCCTTTAAAGTGGCTGTTCTCCAGCCTAAGTGCCCATCAGCAGATGAATGGATTAGAAAACTGTGGTACATCTACACAATGGAATACTATGCTGCTGTAAAAAGGAAGGAGTTCTTAGCATTTGCAGGAGTATGGATGGAGCTGGAGAACATAATGCTAAGTGAAATAAGCCAGTCAATGAAAGAAAAATACCACATGTACTCACTCATCTACGGATAATAATAACCATTATAAACTGGTGAACAAAAATGGATACAGAGGCAGAGCAGCATCAAACAGACTGTCTAATTACAGCAACAAGGACAGGAACATTGGGGGGTGGGTAACAGATCAGCCAAGGGACTTTTGGTGCATGCATTTAAGCATAAATAATGGACACAAAACACTGGGGGGTAGGGGAGGCGGGCAGAAGGGCAGGGGAAAAAAGAGATATATGTACCAATCTTTGTAAAACTTTATGTAATAAAAACAAAACAAAAAAACTCAGTAAGAATGAAAAAAAATAAATAAATAAAGTGGCTGTTCTCTCTACCTAGAACACTGTTCCCACAATAGCCTCTGTGACCCTGTCTTCACATCCTGAAACTCTATGCTCTAATGTCATTTTCCCAGTGGGAACTACTTAGACTATTGTAGTTACAGGTACTACTAGTTCCTTGACCTGCTCCTGTCTCTAGATACTGCATTGTCCATATCTTGCGCTCTCTCTCCCTCTCTCTCTCTCTCTCTCTCTCTCTCTCTCTCTCTCTCTCTCTCTCTCTCTTCATTGCACTTATAATATCCTACTGTGCTGGATAATGTATTTATTCTTTGTATTTATTGTCTGTGTCCCCCTGCTATCATATAAATCTTCAAGAGAACAGAGATTGAATAAACATCTTAATCTCTAATTTATGTCTATTATATCCCAAATCTTTTCTAGAAAGTGTTTGGCAGACAGTAGACAACATATTTTATGAATAGATAAATAACCAAAGGACTTTTATGCATGCATATAAGCATAACCAATGGACACAAAACGCTGGGGGGTAGGGGAGGCTGGGGGAAGGGCAAGGGGGAAAAAAGAGAGATATGTACTAATCTTTGTAATACTTTATGCAATAAAAAATAATAAAATTAAAAAATTAAAATGAGTGAGTTAATTAGAGAAAATTATCTCTCTTCTTTAATTCCAGTGTTTTCCAGGTCTTTATTATTTAGTGGGTTCACAGCCTGCTTTTATGTCATAAAAAAATCCATGTTTGAAGCTGCATTTCTGAGCGGATTTTCTGTCAGTTTGTCTAAATTGTTGTTAAAATTCCTATCATCTCATAATGGCGATACATTTAAAAAAAAATACTGCCATCATATACTGGATACTAGCAACTTGTAATTATGCATAAGAAAAAATTAACTTCACTAGAAATTGGTTCATTCATTTGTAAATTGGGCTTAGTATACACTTAACTTTTTTAAAAAAAAACTTATTAAACTAAAGTACATTTTATGGCATAAATTAGGTACTTAGGATGTAGTTGAAATTATAAAATAAACATAGACATATTAGGTAAATGAATAGGTGAATATATTATTTAGCAAATGTAACTAAAATATGCCCTTTTAGTAAATATTTATGAAAAATTCATTAAAAATAAATTAATATTAAACATAATTTGTATTAAAGTCATTTTGATTTGCATTTTGAATAAAGTAAATGCCACACTATGTACATTATACCATGTACATCATATATTTACATTATTAGATGACACTATCTTGGTGATTTAGGCTTATGACAGAGACATCTAATTTGTTAAATTCACAAGAATAATTATGTACCTGTTCTATAGTTTGATATTACATTGATTTATCTATACAACATAGATATGCCTGATATGGGAGATAAATGAGATTTATATATTGACTATGCGGTTTTTAATCTACTCAATGGCTTCTTTTATAGCCCAAATGGTTTTGTTTTCTTCTTAATGTATGTAATAAAAGGTGAATTCTATAGTGCTCTAGAAAATTGACATTGTGAAATGCATATCCCTCTCTCTTAATTTAAGCAATTTAAGCATATAGACCTTGACCCTATAGGGTTGAAGTGCTTGATAATTAAGTATAAGATGAAACTCTACTATCCCTTACTATAAGCCCATAAAATATACTGGGTCCTATCTGAAGCCTGCATCATGACGTGAGAATCTGAAAATGACAGCCTTATCCCTATTGACCATCTTATGGTTTTTTTATGAGTTTGATACAAATAATGTTTCCATCACTTTTATATCATATTCACTTACGCTATTCAGGTTCATCCTGAAAGTCAGGTCTTTCCCTTATGAAATCTAGAGCCTCTGGCAAACAAGAGTATGTCAACGTGAAATATTGCCATAAAATACCAAGAAAGCTAAGGCCGCAATAGTGATGAAGCATAGCCCATCTTCAAAATAGACGTGGAAAGAATTATTGCCCAGAAGTCTCAATTTGGAGCAACATAAGACAAAAGAAGGGGCTAAATCTTTGTTTCTCAGTGTTACCATGTATAAAATGCAATAACTATACATATATATATATATATATATATATATATATATATTTCTATGATAAACAGATGGGACAGGATGTGTGAGATAGTTTAGAAACACATGTTACATAACTATAAAAATCACAAATTATAGAAATAATACAAAGAAGGATGTGTGTGTGTGTGTGTGTGACAGCTCTATAATTTTTAACCAAAAAAGAAAAAAAATGATTAAATTAACTTGACCTCTTTAACTAAAAACAACAACAGTGTAATTCAGTAAAGAAAAAATGAATTCGTTTGGAATCCTAGTCTCAACACTTCCTACCTGTGTAACCTTTGTAAAAGGCTTAAACTCTGTCTCAATTTCCCTTTTAATGAAAGATGATGTAGAATAAAACTAAATATGTATGTATCCATAGCTGTGTTCTTGTGAGGGTAGATGACATAATGCATATAAATGCACTGGGCATATGGTACTAATACTACTAAGTACTACTAAATACTACCAATCTGCCTTTGTGTGGGAGTAGCTCAAGCACTGGCTTCAGTATGAGAGTCATATTTCAATCATCAGTTCTGTTTACATGAATCTTCCCAGTAGAGATTATAACAGTTTGGCATTTTGTAATCCATAATCAATTTGGATACCAGAATAATAATTCTCACTGAGCACTTACAGGCATGAACCATGTCCATATAAGACAGTAAACTTAATCACTCAGTGTTGTTTGTGTTCTAACTGCTCCATCAACTGGTTGCTCTCTCATCTCCTTCATCTAGGGCCTCCCTATTTATTACCTGGGATACAACAATTTTGAAATTGGGCCAATTAATTACTCTACAATGGCTTTTAAGTGTTCAAATTAAAGGAAGTTTTTATTTTAAATCAAAAGCCAGAAATAATTAGGCTTAATGAGGAAGGCATCTTGAAAGCCAAGATAGGCCAAAAGCTAGCGTCATGCACTAAACAATCAAGTTGTGAATGCAAAGGAAAAGTTCTTGAAGGAAATTAAAAGTGTTATCACACAAGGATCATATGAATGATAAGAAAGTGAAACTGTATTATTTCTATTATGGAGAAAGTTTTAGTGATCTAGATAGAAGATTTTAAAAAATCCACAACAATCCCTTAAGCCAAAACCTAGTCCAGGACAAGGTTCTGACTCTCTTTAATTGTATAAAGGCTGAAAGAGGTGAGGCAGCTGCAGAAGAAAAGTCTGAAGCTGGTAGAGGTTGGTTCATGAGGTTTAAGAAGCTGTCTCTATTACATAAATGTACAAGGTGAAGCAGCCAGTGCTGGTGCGGAAGCTACAGCTAGTTATTCCAGGAGACATAGCTGAGTAAATTAATTAAGTTGACTAAAGAACAGATTTTCAATGTAGATAAAATGTTTTTATATTAGGAGAAGATGACATCTAGGACTTTCATAGCTGGAGAGGAGAAGTCAATGGCTGGCGTCAAAGCTCCAAAGGACAGGTTAACTCTCTTGTTGGAGGCTAATGCAGTTGGTCACTTTAAGTTAAAGCCAGTGCTCATTTGCCATTCTGACAATCCTAGGGCCTTTAAGAATTATGCTAAGAACATTCTGCCTCTACCCTATAAATGAAACAACAAAGCCTGGATGACAGCACATCTGTTTACAATATGGTTACTGAATATTTTAAGCCTGCTGTTGAGACTTACTGCTCCGAAGAAAAACAATTGCTTTCAAAATAGTATTCTTGCTTATTGACAATGCACCTGGTCACCCAAGAGCTCTCATGGAGGTGTTCAATGAGATCAATGTTGTTTTCATGCCTGCTAACACAACATCCATCCTGCAGCCCATGGATCAACGAGTAATTTCAACTTTCAAGCTTTATTATCTAAGAAATACATTTCATAAGGCAGTAGATGCCAAAGACAATGATTCCTCTGATGAATCTGAGCAAGGTAAATTTGAAATCTTCTGGAAAGAATTCGCTATTCTAGATACCACTGAGAACATTTGTGATTCACGGGAAGAGGTCAAAATATCACCATTAACGGGAGATTGAAAAAAGTTGATTCCAATCACCGTCAATGGTTTTGAGGGCTCCATGACTTCAATGGGAAGAAGTAGCTGCAAATATGGTAGAAATAGCAAGATAATTAGTATTAGAAGTAGAACCTGAAGATATGACTAAATTGCTATAATCTCATGATAAAACTTTAACTGATGAGGAGTCACTTCTTATGGATAAGCAAAGAAAATTATTTCTTGAAATGGAATCCACTCCTGGTAAAAATGCTGTGATAATTATTAAAATGACAACAAGTAACTTGGAATATTATATTAACTTAGTTGATAAAGCAATGACAGGATTTGAAATGATTTTGAAAGAGGTAAAATGGTATCAAATAATGTCACATGCTACACAGAAATCACTTGTGAAAGGAAGAGGCAATCACTGAGGCAAAATTCATTGTTGTCTTATCATATGAAACTAGAGGTCTGTTACATGAAAATTCATGCACTAGAGGTGGGTCCCTCAGCTGGCCTGTGCCCTCTCACAGTCCAGGAGCCCTCAGGGGTAGGAGGTAACCTGGCAATCAGAGGAAGGCAAAGCCCCATCACACATCTGCTACTGCCACTGCCAGCAGCACAAGCCTTGGCGAGCCCTGGTTACCTGAGCCTCGGGCAGCCCTGGGCTGCTGGGCAGCTGCCATCTGAGGCTTGCCTGCACAGCTGGGGAGTTGAGGGGACTAGGGGACTCCTGAGGCAGGCACATGGCAAGGCCAGGCTCACCTGGGGGCAGACCCAGCTTTGCTGTGGACCTGCTGCCCTGGCGGAGCTGAAGGGACTGTGCACTGCCATCTTGTGGCTGTAGGTGCCACCATTTTGAGGGTGTGACAGTCAATTAGCATATTCCCTTTTTATTGGCTGTGGGCACTGCCATCTTTGCAACACTGTGAGGGTCGATTATCATATTCCCTCTTTAATAGATAGGATTGCTGCAGCCACTCCAACTTTCAGCAACCACCACCCCATCAATTATCAGTTATTAGCATCAAGGCAAGACCCTCCACCAGCAAAAATAGTACAACTCACTGAAGGCTCAGATGATGTTAAAAAATTTGTAGCAATTTTACATGCAATAGGAAACCAAAAGATTTGTGTGACTTGCTTTGTTGTAATATTTTCTTTATTGAGGTAGTCTGGCGTTGAATCTGTAATATCTCCATGGTCTGCCTGTACTCTGTACCAGGCATTGTTCGCAGAACTTTACATGTATTAACTACTTCAATTTTTACAACACCACCATAGTAGATTAGATTATTGACTCCATTTTACAGATGAGAAACAGACGTTCTGAGAAGGCACAGGACTTTCCCAAGCTCAAACAACTAATAAGCAATGTAGCCAGGACATAAATTCATGCAGCTAAGCTCTGAAATCCATTCTCTTAAAACCTTTAATGTACTGCTTCACTTTTAGCTCAGTGACTATACAATGGTCTATATTGGGAGAGGGAGGAATCAAGAAGACAACAAGACAGAAACTTTTATGGATTCTGGAAGACTTTTCTACTCTAGTGAACAAAATGTTAGCTTTTTCCAGGTGGTACAAATCTAACACAAAGCATTCACAATGTGTGCAAAGAGGGAAGGGTTACCATGTCTGGGGTGGGCTGTGAGTGGGAGAATATTTCCTTAGCTTTCTGTAGCATGCAATTCTACATTTCTAGAATATGTACAGGGACAGGACCTTGTGTGTCTTACATTATATGTTTAACTTTTTTACAGGTTCTGTCTGCTTTATAAACCTCCCAGTGCTTCCTTCCCTGTTGCCTTCTGAGTAAAGCCTGGACATTTTTTTTCCAGCTTTATTGAGGTAAATGTGTCAAATAAAATTGTACATATTGAAAGTGTATAATATGATGAGTTGACATATATCTTAAAATATTTACCACAAGCAACTCTGACCTTACAAAATTACCTTTTGTGTGTCTGCCTGGTGAGAATGCTTAAGATCTCTCTTAGCAAATTTTAAGTACACAACACATATTAACTGCAGTCACTATGCTATATGTTTAAGTGGTTCTCAACCTTCTGGCCCTTTAAATACAGTTTCTGAAGTTGTGACCCAACCATGCAATTACTTTCGTTGCTACTTCATAACTGCAATTTTTCTACTTTTATGAATTGTAATGTAAATATATGATATGCAGGATGGTCTTAGGCAACCCCTTTGGCGGTTGTTCTACCGCCAAAGGGTTCGTGATCCACAGGTTGAGAACCCCTGTTTAGCTGTTTAGATCTTCAGAACTTACTTATCTTAAACCTGAAACTTTGTACCTTTTGACGAACATCTCCCTATTTTCCCCTCCTCCCAGCTGCTGATACCCACCATGTTACTTTCTATATGTTTAACTTAAAACAAAATGATCTATGTATAACTGATACAACACACATTATTTTTGTCTCTCTACTTGCCTCATTTCATTTAGCATACTGCTCTCCAGGTTCATCTGAGATATCACAAAGAGCAGAATCTCCTCCTTTTTACTGTTGAATAATATTCTACTCTGTGTGTCTGTGTGTGTATGTGTGTGTGCATGTGTGTATGTTATTTTCTTTATCCATTCATCTGCAGATGGAAATTTAGGTTGTTTCCATACCTTTGCTTATATGAATAATGCTGTTATGAGCATGGGAGTTCAACTGTCCCTTTGAAATCGTGGTTTTATTTCCTTTGGATATAGAATCAGAGGTGATATTGCTAGATCATATTGTAGCTCTATTTTTTTAAATTTTGTTAATAACCTCCATCATGTTTTCCATAATGGCTCTACTAACTTTAATTTCTACCATTTGTGTATAAGATGCCCTTATCTCTACATTCTCACTAACACTTATCTTTTGTTTGTTTGTTTGTTTGTTTTGTCTTGTTTTGTTTTTGTTTTTAGAATAACTATCTTAACAGGTGTGAGGTGGCAGAGGTTTCACTGGGCTTTTGTGAAGGCTAACCTTGTACACGTGCCAGTGCAGGACATGCCCTGGCACTGGCATATCTGTGTAATCAATCTCAGTCACTACACCCTCTCTCGTTCCTCACACACACACACACACACAACTAGGTCACCATGGGGCCAGTGATGATCCCTAAATTCTGCTGACACTTTACATAGCTATACATTGCTACTAAACCACTTGGTATAGAAGGCATCTTGGTGAATTTCTAACCTATCTCTCAATGGACATTCAAATAACATCTACTCCATAAAGGATTTTCTAGCTCCTCCTAGAAAAATTAATTATTTTCTGTTTTCCTACACGGGGGTATTTTAATTTCAATGACTGTGTGGATCATAATTAATTGCTTTAATGACTGTGTCTCTTGGTAGGATATGAGCTTTTCCAGAGGCAGAACTATGCCTCATTCATCTATCTCCACTCATTACTTGATGATTTGCTTGGAACATAGGCAATTATCAATACATGTTTACCAAATGAAATATGATTAATTGTATCATAAATACATCTAGGGAGAAAATCATACATCTTTCTTAATTTTCTGAAAAGCAAGCACTAAAAGTGTTGAAGACTCATAAAAGGAAACAGTACAGTAGAATAAGTATCTAAAGAAAAGCATAGGTAGACACTGGAGTTTTGGCAGGGTTATTTCAATATGTTCAGCCTTTTCATTAGGAGTAGTGATGGCAGTATAGTGATTTGAACATAAGGTGCACTTTGTGGTCTTATACAAACACTAGAGGCCCAGTGCATGAAATTCATTCACAGGTGGGGTCCCTAGGCCTGGCTGGTGATTGGATTGTTTGCCTTACCACCTCTCTGTCTCCTTGACTCCTTCCCTCCCCACCTCCCCTCCTCCCCACCTCCCCACCTCCCCACCTCCCCACCTCCTCTTTCCCTCACCACTCCATGCGGATCCCTGCTCCGCCACTGTGTGGTTCCCTGCCTCCCCACCTCTGTCTCTCCTCCTTCCTTCACCACCTGGGTCCACTGCCACCCACCCCAGATTCCCCATCCCAGCCCAGGGCCTGGCCCCAATCAAACAACTGGGACCTGCTGGCCAAGGGGAGGGACCAACCACCACCATGGTGGGTGGGTGATGGGTCAATCAGAACTTGCCAGCCTAGGGGAGGTCCAGTGAGAGGGACCTAAGAGGTTGACCAGCAGGCCTCATCAGCGATCAGGGCCTGCAGGCTAGGGACAGCTCCTGCATTGAGTGTCTTCCCCCTGGTAGTCAGTGTGTGTCATAGTGACCAGATGTTCCATTGTAAAGGTTGCTTAGGGTTTTATATATATATAGATTAGAGGCCCAGCACACATGAAATTGTGCATGAGCAACTCGCCTTCCACTTGCCTCAGCTGCCATCCCCCTGTGCTCCTAGCTCACTGTCCTGCCCTCCTCTGATTATAGCTCTCCCCTGCTAGTTCATGCCCCACCCTGCCCGCCACAAGAGCCGCTGCTCATTTGGTCATGATGGTGTTACAGCATGATGGCCACGGACCTTTTATATAAGACTAGAGGCCCAGTGCACAAAAATTTGTGCACTCAGGGGGGTCCCTCAGCCCAGCTTGGCCTATGCCCTCTTGCAGTCTGGGACCCCTCAGGGGATGTCCACCTGCTGGCGTATGCCCGCTCCCCAGGGGATCAGGCCTAAGTTGGTAGTCAGACATCGCTCTGGCAGCCCGGGAGCCCTCAGGGATGTCCACTTGCCAGTGGGGAGCAGGCCTAAGCTGTAATCACACATCCTTAGTGCTGTTGAGGAGGCAAGAGAGGCTCCATCACAACTGCTGTGCTGGCAGCTGGCAGCCTGGCTTTTGGCTGAACAGAGCTCCCCCTGTGGGAGCACACTAACCACCAGGGGACAGCTCCCTCATTGAGGGTATACCCCCTAGTGGTCAGTGTGTGTCATAGCAACCACTCATTCCCAGTGGTTCTGCTGTTAGAGTCAATTGGCATATTACCCTTTTATTATATAGGATACTAGAGGCCCAGTGCACAAAAATTTGTGCAGCCTTGGTGAGGGCCTGATGGCCGTTTCAGGTTGTCCATAGCCCCTTCAGGGTTTGGGTCCCTACTGGGGTGACTAGCTGGAAGCAGGTGTCTGGGATTTATTTAACTTCTATAATTGAAACTTTCTTGTCTTGGTCCCCCCACTCGAAGCCTGAGTTGCCCCTGGCAACCCAAGGTCCCAGCCCAGCAGATATCTGGGGTTTATCTTCTATAATTGAAACTTTGTAGCCTTGAGTAGAGCTCAGGGCCCACAAGGCCCTGGCTTTCTCCATTGCCCAGGGCAACTCCAGATCTGTGGCCACCGCCATCTTAGTTGAGTTACTTTGCATATTTGCTCCTGATTGGTTGGTGGGCATGGCTTGTGAGGGTGGCTTGTGGGTTTAACAAGGTAAGAGTTAATTTGCATATTACTCTTTTATTAGATTAGATAAGGTTGAAGTGTACTTTAACTGATTTAGTAAACTATGAGAGCCTTGGCTAGGTATATAAGTTTCCTCCTCACTTTTTTTTTTTTTCAGCAGAAAAGTGAGTATAGCAATACCTAACTCAGGATTAAGTGGGGATAAAGGATGATGTGATAATGAGTTAGTATATGCTTACTATAGATCCTGCCCCGCCCCCCACAGTAAGAGCTTCATTCAGTAAATTTACATATTGCCTCCCCTTCAAGAAAAGAACAAAACAAGATTAGTGACAGGATATATAATGCCACTAAATAGTATGATATAATGGGAAACAAAAGCATCTATTTTGGTGTTAAGCAGATCTGCTTCTTCTCTGTGGTGTGACTTTGGCCACAGAGATTTTGGGAAAAATAATCATGCATAACAGAATGTAGAATGAGGCAGGGTTGCAGCAGCCATAGTCATTCATAGGATAATCAGTAAAGATGGCACCCAGTGAAGATCTAATGATGAAAAACAAAGAATCCTGAGATGGACACTTGCAAATCCTTGACCAATTTATAAATTTTGTGTAAAGAGCAATAAGGGTTCATTATGACAACCCTGCCTGGATGGGTGTGAGGCAAGAATAAGAGAAAGGATCAGAGACTTCCCAAGAATAGGAGTGAAGTAGAAGACTAAATGGGGATGCTCATTACATCATATTAGAAAAAGAAGTACATTTAACAGGCTCTTAATTGAGGAAAAATCATAAAACAAATTGAAATTCACTCTTCTTCAATTAGGGTTCACAATTATAACTAAACATCTCTTTTAAGTATTCTTCCCATAGTCTCTAGAAGAAGGCTAAATATGTCTCCTACAGGTATCATAGCACCTTCCATACAAAATTTTATTATTTCATTCAAACACTTTTTCACTTATTATATAACCAGGGCCTGGCACACGGATTTGTGCACATTGAAAGGAAATTAATTAAAACAAATATATTAATATCGGTATTTTCTCTTTATAACAGAAGTGTTAACCAATTTCACAATCAACAATGACAGATTGAAACACACATGTGCAATTGGCACCAGTGAGAGACTTATAGTATTGCTCATGCACAAGTCAACTTAGACTTTTATATACATACTAGTCTCCCAGTGCTTGGAATTCATGCACCCAGAGGGAGAGGGGGGACTCCAGTCTGGCCTGTGCCCTCTCATAGTGCAGTAGCCCTGTGATCAATTGCCCCAAAATGGTAGGCCCCACCCACCCATCCACAACTCCTCGATGGATTGCCCCAAAGATATAGGCCAGAGCCACAGGTCCTGCCTCCACAGTGTGCGTAGAGCAGTGGGAATCCTGGCAGAAGCTGCACAGAGCAGCCACAGGGATCTGCCCCTGCACCATGCATGTAGCATCAAGGCCCACCCACCCTGGTAATGGATTGTGACAGCATGACGGCATAAGGGCGTGAGGGTATGATGAGTGGGAAAGAGGCGGCAGGGTTGGAGGGCACCACAAAGCGGGTAAGAGGCGGCAGGGGGTCGGCGGCCTGCTTGGTGGGCTTCCCAGGCCCTTTGCGGGGCATCAGGGAGCGGGTAAGAGGTGGCAGGGGGTCGGCGGCCTGCTTGGCAGCTGTCCAGGCCCTTGGAGGGGCATCGGGGAGTGGGAAAGAGGCAGCAGGGGGTCAGTGGCCTGCTTGGTGGGCTTCCCAGGCCCCTTGC
>PVJC01026968.1:0-23601 GCA_004026665.1 Murina feae | reverse complement strand
ATATTATATTTGCAATTTTGCATTCTTTCTCTAAAGAAGCCCCTGAAAATTGAATAAGCTTCAGGCCCTAACAACACTTGGATGCTCTCAGACTGAATCAGGCCAGGCCCTGGGCTAACCACTTTGTCAGCAGTTTCTCAAGGTAAGCCTCATAGCAACCCTGTAAAGTCACTCTAGAATTATCCCTATTTTAAATATATGAAAATAGAGGCTCAGAGAGGTTAAATAACTTGCCCAATGTCACACAGCATGAATTGGTAGAGCCAGGACTCAGGTCCAGGTCCAGGACATTGGCCTCTGGTGCCCACCATTTTCATCACTCTGTTCTCAGAAAACATGAGGGCTTACAATGGATTAATCACTCAGGTCTCTTTGGGACATTCTCTCTTTTTGCCTCTCATGATTATCACACAGTGATTGGCCCAAAGCTAGCCAATTGGGGCCTAGCCTCACTGAGGGGCTGGCTTCCCTTTTGACCAGCTGATTAGCACTGGCTCCTCTGCCATTCCCACGCATCTCCTGTGTGGCAGGTCTTCCTCACTCATTCACTCCATCTGTTCATCCCTCATCATGGTCACTGCCGCGGCTTTTTCACTGAGGAAACCTAGCTTTAGCGGAGGCTAAGATGGCAGGCTCACCCAGAAGGAGATGCCAATTTGAAAAGCAGACCCTATGATTCCCAGGCCCAGCTCCTGACAGGGGGCTGTTGCTGGAGCTGGAGGGAGACTGCTGCTTTACCCCAAAACTTCTCTTAATTGGTAGGCATAGGCCCTGGCCTGGTAGCTCAACTTGCTAGAGTGTTGTCCCCATATACCAAGGTTTTGGGTTTGATCCTCATCAGGGCACATAGAGGAATCAAACAATGAATGCATAAATAACTGGAACAACAAATCATTCTCTGTCTCTCTCCTTTCTCTCTAAAATAAATAATTAAATAAATGTTTTGTTTACATAAATAAATAAATTGGTGGGCATTATAGGGAAATGCTCCCTATTGGAAGAAACATGATACAATTCCTGGAAAAAGAGAGTGCATAGAAGGCTGTTTCCAGTTATGTTTTTCATTATGAGGGTCAGGGTAAACACAGATGGAAGAAACTAATAGACCAGTCTCAGACTAAATACATGGCTAAGTGTCACTCCAGCCGTCTGTCACAAACAGTACAACCTATTCTGAGGTACATCTTGTTGTGCCTTTTTTTGAGTCCCTTCTGGAAGTCTGAGGCCTGGATCCAGCCAGCTTTGCCTTGCTGCATGATTCCAACATTGTGCAAGGGTTTTTCCAAGAGAAATAAGGTAAAGTAAACAGAGAGTCTACTGCACGGAGTAGACTCATCCACCTACATGGCCCCTGCACTGTCACCCTGAGTCCAGCAGAGAAAATCCCAGGCTGCAGCTACAGCCCCGAGAGGTCCTGCCAGGGGAAGCCAAATCCAGCAAAACTTACAGTGATATCCTTGAGCCAACATTTGCCATCTCCTACTTCTGCCTGGGACAGAAGGATTTTGGCTTCTTCCAGAACTACTGGGGGGGGGGGGGGGACCAGCAAGAGATTAGGGGAGAGCGAGGGTCCTCCCCCAGGTAGATCCTCGCTGCTGCCTGCTCACAGTTCCCCCAAGTGACCCCAATAAGGCAGAAGTAAATCATTCCAACATTTCACATACCTCATCGTCTGCTTCTCTCCTCCCAGAGTAAAAGGCAAAATAACAAAGTCCTGTTGAGCTCCGTTCTACAGAAGGAGGCAGGGCTGGGAGGAAGGGAAGGTGCTGTGGTCCAACTCCTGTCAAAGAATAAACAGCTGTTTCAGGAAGAGTGGGGCAGATAAATCCCAGAGCAGCCAGAGGCTTTGTTCCCTCCTGGCCCTGGGAAATAGCTGTTTATCAGACTGTTGACTAAGAGCTACATGCCAAGGCAGAGCATATTTCTCTCTGGGCCCATGAACAGCCTGGCCTCCTCCATTAAATGAAACTACAGGTCCAAACTAGGCTGCTGTCAGAGGAGGGTAGGCCACCACCCCAGAGACGGACACACAGGCCGCCCACATCACCACTCCTTGGCAAAAATGGGAACTGTCCTGAAACCAAACAACCCTAAGTGACTACTATTAGGAACAGCCAATGGAGATATAAAATGAAACTAAACTAAAATAAACTTTTAAATGTAGAGGAGTGGGTGAAGCACAATGTCAAGACTGCTGCTGAAATGCTGCCTGTATGTTCCTTCGAGTGAAGCCTGGCCTCTGCATCCTTTAGACCAGCGGTCACCAACCCGTGGTCTGCGGATCACTGGTGGTCCGTGAGGTCTGCAAGGTTGGCGACTGTTGCTTTAGACTTTGGAAGCTGTTTTGTTCGAACACTATTTTTATAGAATGTTATAACTGAGAGAGATCTCTTGCTCTGCAAACCGAGCTATAAGAACTTTAAAAGGCCAACTGGCTCTTTGGCTGAATAATGCTTAACCCTTCCCACACCCACCTCCTGTTCCCAAAATAGAATTTTCCAGCCGGACGGGACTTTAGAGCAGTGCATTTTCAAACACCACAGGAAAACTCAAAAATACATGAAGTCATTCTCAGAACTCTGCTATGTGAAACAAAGGTCAATGGAGTGCTGTGGCCGAAGCAGGAAAGTGAAGCTTAAAGCCCTCTTACACCGCCCCTCCCAGGTAGCCCCAGACACGCCTAGGAGTACAGTCTGGAAACCCCGGACTAAGAAGAGGGGACCAAAACCCAACAGGAAGGAGTCAAGGACTGCCCACCCCCACCCCTGAGGGCTGCCTAATCCAGCATCTTCCCCACTCTTCTCCAAAGCACATTTCACAGCTCCTCCCCTGGGGCAGGAGCTAGTTGACCAGGAACTTTAGGGTCTGGAAATTCTAACAACTTGCTTAAATCCTTCCTGCTGGTATCTATCAAACCCGAACAAATGCATACCTATGACCTAGTCAGTCTACTCTAGGTCTACACCCCAAATAAAACTCACATAAGCTCACCAAGAGACATGGACTGGAATTAATAGGCACTCAAAACTGAAAGCAACCCCAGGCCCTCAGTGGAACAGATCCAGCTTCCTGCCCCACCCCCATAGGCCCTATTTCATTCCCCCTGAGGCTTTGATCCTCTCCTCCTCCTCTTCCCCAAGGTGAGGGAGGTTGCTGAATTCAGTGGCTAGTTTTGTGAGGGCCATTCCTGGGGGCATCTCTGCCTTGGCAGCCCTTAGGCCTGCTGCTTCTAGAAGAATGTGCTTGACAAATGTATTGTGGTTTCCTTCCAGTCAAGCAAAAGTTGCTTTTAGCACCAGTTCCTCATTCCGTGCTCCTGTGGTCACACAGCACACACCCTGTTTTAAGGGTACAGCCTTGTCAAAGGAGAGTTCAAAGAACTAAGCCTGTATGACTTAAGGGAGAGATACTACTATTTGATGCTCTTCTCGCCTTTGGATTTCACCTGGTGTGCCCTACAGAAATTACAGCTTTTCATGACAAAGCCAATGAGTTTCATGATGAGAACTGTGAAGTTGTTGCAGGGTCAGCGGATTCCCCACTATAGCCATCTAGCCTGGATCACCACACTGAGGGAGAATGGCTGTTTAGGCCGCATGGACATCGCACTGTCAGATTTGACTAAACAGACTTCCCAAGACTAAGATGTGCTGTTAGAAGGTCCTGGTCTTACACTAAGAGGTCTCTTCCTAACTGACCCCAATGGAGTCATCAAGCATTTGAATGTCAATGACCTCCCAGTGGGCCTCTGCCTGGTGAAAGCATTCCAGTTTGTGGGAGTCCATGGAGAAGTCTGCTTGGCAAACTGGACCCCAGATTCTCCTATGATCAAGCTACATCTGACTGCTTCCTAATACTTTGAGAAGGTAAATCAGTAGATCATCTGTGTGCACCTGCAGCTTCTCAAAAGAACCACAGTTGGAACTTACTTTTAGCATTGCAAAGATGATTATGTAGAGAAGGCAAAAAATAAGTAAATTATGCTTGCATTTATAAATATTACTCTAAATGTTTTGTTTTTGTAATACTGGCTATGGCTTTTTAAACATGGTTAGTTATCAAAAACAAAACTCCAAAAAGCAGATCCTTTGTGATCGAGTTGGGATTTGACACACAGCACTGAGAATGAACCAGACAGCTACTAACGTCAACAGGATAAAATCGCGCACACACACAGCATTAAGTGAAAGAAGCCCTGGATGGTTCTGTTTCTTTAAAGTTCAAAAATAGGCAAACCCAATCTATGGTGTTAGAAGTCAGGGTGGGGGTGGTAGACTGGGAGGGGACTGGTGATGTCGTTTCTTGAGCTGGGTAGTAGTTACACGGGTATGTCCACTTACGCATCACACATGGGACTTTTCCATGTGTATGTTAAAAACAAAAATGGCCAGGGACCTTCCTGCTGCAAGCTGCCTTCTCTTGGGCATTCTGTCTTCCCTTGACACTGGCTCAAGGGCGACAGATTAATGGACAGCCCTGCCTTTTCCTTCACTTGTGTTCCCTGCTCCAATACCAAGTGCCACCAAGCACCTCACTAGGGGTTCAGGGAAGATCTGTTGCATTAATCCATCCATGAATCTGGATCTAAGGTCAATGCAATAGGAACGATAACAAAGTTTGGAGGCTAAGGAGCTGGGCTAAGATAAACTGGTCCTTTTGATGAGCAAGCACCAATCACGGGTCAGATGGGTCTCCCATTTTTTTCCGTAAAGCAGCCTCTCCTTTTCAGAGTGATCCTCAGGATCACCCACCGGTGGTCAGGGATCAAGGGAGGCTCTGGCAGCCTCAGGGGCTTGCTCACTGTCACCAGCTGTGGGTCTGGCATTGCACTTTCCCTCAGCTGTATCCAGGGGACCTTCTAGAGGCAGTGGACTCCAGGCTGTTTAACCATAGCTGGACAGAGCCTGCAAACTGAAGGCAGAAAATTAAACTAGAGCATCCAACCTGATCTTCCTCCTTCCCTGACATACTCTCATGCTCAGACTCCCAAAAAAGGAGCACACACTTTTGGCTATTCCATAAGTGAGAGACACAGAATCACAGCAAATGAGCCTTGGCCGTATGGCTCTGCTCATCAGAGGCAGCCAGAGGCTGTCCAGGTAAGAGCTTAGCAAGGTGCCTGGCAGGGCTGACTAATGTCATCATTCTAATCTTATCATTCGATGGGTCACTAAGGCCCCCTCCAGTCTAAACAGCCATGGATCTGAATCTGTCAGATAGCAGCCAGCATTCAGTATCTGCCCATCTGCCAGACCCCGAGTTAAACGATTGCAGGGCCTTGGGAGTTGCGGCCAAGGAGGCAATAGCCTAGGTGAGGGGAACCCTGGCTTACATCCCAGACAACCTCTTATTGGTGAAAATGAAGGTCAAGATTCCCACCTTGCTTACCTGTGAGGATACGAGGATTAACTGTTCTTGGCAAAGAACACTATAGACCAAAAGGTTGTAGGCCGTCACTATTTGTTTACTCCTAAACATGTTTAGGGCAGCCACAAAGGACACGTTGGCTGATGCTTGCATGTGGCGGAGCAGTTTGGTTGGTTTTCTCCTCTGTGTCGGGGATAACCATCATCCCCACCTCTCGAGGTGGAAGAGGGGTGGTAGATGTGGTAGTTACAAGCAGACAGCCTGAGGCCAGGCTGGCTGGATTTTCGTCCCCAGCTCTGCCTCTTACACTATGCAATCCTGGGTAACTTAACTTTTCTATGCCTCTGTTTCTACATCTGTAGCAGGTGCCAGGTTGTAGTGGGTCAGGGAATGAACCTCAGGTGAGGCAGTGATGTAAGTGTAAGGACTCCTTTCTTACCAGAGGGTGACAGCTAGAGAAGTCCTAGAGGAAAAGGCAGATGACTCTGGAGTACACTGCGGGCAGTGGGATTGCCTTGATGAAACAGAGTCAAGGAGAGAAGGGCTTTGGAGATTCAGAGGAAGGAAAGGACAGGGATGAAGAGCAAGCCTTTGGGGGAAGATGGAGGGGTTCCCCTAAGATGGGCAGAAGGTGCTTCCCTTGTGTAAAATGGAAAGATACAAAATGGGAGTGTTGGTGATAAGTTTGGGGACAAAGCAGGCAGTTGACATGTTCTAATTCAGAGCTGTTGAAGTACGGAGACAAAGTGAGTGGGGTGTGCAGGTAGCAGAGAAGCTGAGGGGCATACAGAATCATCACTGGGAACCTTGAATCCTCACTGTCCTGAGCAATCTGCATCTCATCCTGATGGTGCTGGGAATCCTTCAGTGGCATTAGGCCAGCGTAATGACATGATTTTCTTTATTTAGAAGAATTAGGTAGCTGCAGACTGAGTGTGGGTGGGAGAAGGAAAATCTCCAGCCAAGGAAACCAGCCAGGGGACTGCTGGCTGATGTCCAAGTAAAGGAGTGGAGACCTGAACCAAGCAACAGAGATGGGAAACAGCAGCATTGAGAGAAATGAAGGAAGGGACATCTTGAGACCTTGGGTTACATGAAATCAATTCTCTTTCAAACTTGGCATCAATGTCACCTTCTTGGTGAGAACTTCCCGGATTTAAAATGACTTTCCTTTTGTAGTTTATTTATTTACACTTTAAATTTCTTTCTTCCTCTACCAGAATGTCAATGCCATGGGCGGATACTTTTGTATGTTTGTACCACATGAAAGAACCTATTATAGCACCTGGCACTCATACATCTCTGTAGGCTAAATGCATGCCTAGTACAGTGCTTGGCACCTAAGCATTCAGTATATGTGAACTACTTTTAAAATTGATGACAATAATAATATGAACAATAATAGTGAGCAGTGGGATCAAGTGAATAAAACAGACATGAGTCCAGTCCAGTGCTACTCAAAGTGTGGCTCGTGAACGCATCACCTGGGAGCCTGAGAAATACAGAGATCAAGCCTACCCAGCCCCAACCAATCAGATCGCGCAGAGTAGGCCCAGGAATCTGTGTCTGCCGACGTCTCCAGGGATCCCAAAGCTCACTGAAGTTTGCCCAACTGCCTGGGCTGGTTTCCAGGTTTCTGGCTGAAGTGGGAGAGTGGATGGTGGTGTTGTTGACTGGAAAATGGAGTGGAAGGAATTGGAAGTGGGGGGAAGCTGATGAGTTTCTTTCTACATCTGTTGAGTTTGAAGAACCTGCTGGGACCAGTCAGCACAGCAAAGACATCCTAGAGAGACAACCAGGGTGGAGCCAGACTTGGAAGTTGCCAGCAGAAGGCAAGAGTGGGCAGGTCTGATGTGTGCTGATTGAGGGCAAAGTGGGGCGGCCTTAACGGGCACCTCCCTGAAACCTGAGTGAGTGGCACAGCCTAGAAGCAGGAGAACACCAGAACAAAAGGGCGAAGACTAGAAAGGCTGCCAGGACATAGCGTGAGGGTTGCAGGGCAGAGCTGGGTAAGCTGCGCTTCAGTCCAGTCTAGATTCTGAGCTTACCTTCCTGCCCCCGCAGCACTCTTATCGGACCACTTGTGGCCTCATTTGCCTATGGAAGAGAGAAGGAGGCCTAGACATGTGCTGGCAAGGGTGCAGTGATCTGAGAACCCCAAGGACTGCCAGGCAAAGAGGTGTGGCAGACACACAGGTTCTCTGCCATCAGCTCCAGGTGGCTCTCCAGGTGGTTGATTCCTACCCTGCCCCCTCTGTTGGATGAAAATATTGGGCTAGTGTGTCTTACTCTGCTAGTGTGTCTCGTTCTGGGGTTCAAATCACCTTTTACACCCAGCCACAGACTCCAGGCGGAGACCCCCCTGCATAGGAGTTGTTGGTGCTTCCTGAGCCATAGGCACGTGATGAGGCTGTGGAGAAGTCAGGAGAGGAGAGTGTGGCCTTGGGTGGAGACCAGAAGGACTGCCTAATCTAAGGCTTACCCAGCTACCATCAGAACTGCTGAGAGTCAAGTTCTAAAGAAGCCTTCTCCTCCCCAGCTAAAACAGCCCACCCCAGAGGCCAGGAGCCAGCCAGGAGCATTCCACATGGTGGAAGTGAAAGTTTTCAGGCTGTTTCTATCCTCCCTCTCAGAGGCAGATTCAGGCTCTCAAGGGGCCAGCTCCCAGTCCCTGTACCCCACTGGCTGGCCAATGGCACAAGTCTTCTGGATTCAAATCCTATGGCCCCTACTTTCTTGCTGTGTGACCCTGGATAAATCATTTCATTCTCTCTGAGCCTTTATTTACTTATCTGTGAACCAGGGATAATTCCTACTCCTTGAGTTGTCGAAAGGATGACCAATAACATCTGTAAAGTGTCTAGCACCTACTAGGTACTTAGAAAGAAGCAACTTGTATTATTATTACTGGTGCTTAAGAGACGGGAATATCTCCACCTCCTCATGGGGCAGGAGGCAGGCTCCCATAGAAGTCAGAGATAGGCCTGGGTGTTGGCGAAATGCCTGACCTTGGGCAATCACTTAAGCCTTCTGGGCTCTGTAGAATGAGAATAACAATGCTTCTCTCTTAGACCACGGTAAATGAGATGGTCACATAAAGTGCTTGGCATGGGGCCTGGTATTAGAGCAAGTAGCCCATAAATTGTAGCTATTCAATTCCCATTAATGATTATTCCAGAACTCTCCACTTCACAGACTCTGGCACCACTTTTCTGTGTCCACAAAGAGTCCACTATGTTCCCGTCTCCTTTACACAAGTTGTTTTCAAATCCTCCCGCCAGCTGGAGCCCCTACAACCTGTGAGGCAGGGTGGGTGCTTCTCTCACCACGTGCACAGGAGTCTGGTGACTTGCCCAAGGTGACTTAGCTGGGGACTGTAGCCACGAATTTCTCCAATCTCCCTCTGCCCCACAGAAAGTCTGCACGTCACTAATTCAGAGTTGAAGGGAGTGATGTATGAATTTGTTTATTCATTCAATAAATATTTCTATAATATAGTCACCTATCATGTGCCAGGCACCGTTCAGACTGCTAGGTCCACAAGGATCAGCCAATATGTCCTTTAGTGGGAAGCTGAGCCCAGAACGCAACTTTCCCGCCACAAAATGCATGCAAACTGAGGTGAATGTCCTGTGACTCCCAAACATTCAGGCCTTCCGTACTCTAAGCTCCATGGACTTCTGGAGGACTCAAGAGGGCAGTTGCACATGCCACCTTGCCCATGTGGCTGGAGGTCACTCTCCTCTCAGGCATGTCCTGTCTTCTGAACAGCTTCATGTTACAGATGAGAAAACTGAGGCACCAAAAAAGGGAAATGACCTATCCAGGCCACTCAGCAAGGACAGGAGGAGCCCAGGTCTGGTGTCCAGGTGTGACATCTCTCCAGGACAAGTTGCCTCCTAACCACAGCACAGGAAACTGATGAGCGCAGGGACAGGGCTGGGGACCTGCAGTCAACCGTCTTCTTCCCAAGTTCCCTTATCTGGGCCCACCTGAAAACCCCCCAGAAGCAACTGCCAGGGTGGCCACACAACTTCTCTTCCCCACCCACACTGCTCTTGAGTGAGTTGGGGAATGCCACAGAAATGCCACAGGAAAAAGGTGACCATTGTGTGTGGACTGCAGATATTCAATTCAGAAAGAACATCCCTCACTTAAACACAAACATAAAATAGCTCAGAAATGGAGCAAAAACACCAAAATATGTGCCCCACTTAGGAAATATCACATGGGTCAGTTATGAAGAATGTGGTGAGGAAACCCTGATTGGACCCCATTGCCTCTGCCTTCTCCATGGGTCTAGCACCTGGAGCTCTTAGCAGTATCACCTGCTTTCTTTTCATGACTACTGCATTCTTTGCTGAGACACTGGCAGTTATAGGTGCCTTATTGTTCTTCTGCTTAGCATTTGGGGCTGAGAGGTGGCTTTGGACGTTTTCCTCTCTCCATGTGACTTCTCGGCAGTCAGTGGAAAGCCTAAAGATCGTTCTGTCTGTGCAACCAGGTTGGTGACTGCAGCAGCTTGTGGAGTTGATGTTAGCATGCTAGGCATAGAGGGAATACTCTACCTGGGGTACTCCTAGTTATCTACCACACATTTCCGATCTCCACCTTCCCGGGAGGGTGTCGTTTCCTGGTCCCCTTGTGGTTGTAGGCCCATGTGACTAGTTTGACTAACAGGAGTGAGCCCAAGCATTTCCTTGCCAGTCAAAGACCTTCTAGGGTTCTCTTTCTCTCTGCCATGGAATACATTCAAGAAGGTGACTGCTCCATGGGCCTGGCTCCTTAAATAAAGACCAGCCCCCAGCTGATCCAGGAGGCTCATATTGATTAAAATCAGAAATGAACTTTTGTGGGTTTGGCCTCTAAGATTTAGGGGTTGTTTGTTACTGCAGCATAACATACTCCATCCATCTTACACAGAGTAAGATATTCTCTAGATATTAGTCTACCCACTTCCCTATGAAACCTTTACCTCCTCATCATGAGAGCCCTGCAAGAGTAAAGGAAAGTGAACTAGCGGCAAGAACACTTTCCCATTGTCCTGTAGAACTGTTTTCTCCTCAAGTCCCAGAGATGGGTGAACATTCAGTCAAATTTGAAAGGAGTGAGAAGGAAGGTCAGAGTGTTGTTCGCTCTGGCCTCACTTTCCTATGAAATAGGAAACTAGGTGATGCATGACGAGAGCAGGTGTGGGGAGCAGCCTGAGAGCCACCCAGGTTAGGAGCAGATGCCATGAGCGCTGAGAGAGAAGAGACGAGGACACTGACGAGGGATCAGGACACCGGGTGCCAAGCAGCCCTGGGACCCTGCTGAGGTTGCAACAGAGCAGCTACACAATCCTACTCAGCATCCCAGGGACAGTGGCAGAGATGGCAATTCGCTGGATTCACTGGCAGTTAGGGACTGACCAGGGGAGGGAGGGGGTACAGAAAGTTAAGGAGGGAGATGTGGCTAACGAGGGACCCATGACTTAACTGGCTGATGGAAGGGAAGGAGGTGCAGCTTACAGTGTCCCTGTCAAGTAGATTCTATCAGTATCCCCATTTTACAGGGGAGAAAACCGAGGCTCAGAGAGGGGATATTTCTTGCCCATGCTCAGATAGCTAAGGTCAGAGCTGACACAAAAGCATGGTGCACTCTCAGCCAGAAGCCATTTCACTCTCTCTAGCCCTTCATCGGGCTGTAGTCCTACATCTTTCATTCTACCTTTAATTGTGAACTCCTGAAGAGAAATCTATACCTTTAATAATATAATCTATAATAATAAAAGCATAGCACGCTAATTAGACCAGACAGCTGAATGACCTTCCGGATTTCCTTCCAGATGACCTTCCAGATGAAGCCAGGGTTGTGAGTGCTGAGGCAAGCTGCCTCAGCTGCAAGGGCTGAGCCCCTTGCATGAATTTCATGCATCAGGCCTCTTGTAGTAATAATAAGAAGAATAAGAATAAGAATAATAACAACAACAATAATGCAAGTGCTACCACTTATTGAATGCTTACTACATGCCATGTTCCAAGCACTTTACACTCATTATTCAAGTCTTACTAAACTCTGTGAGGTAAGTACTGGAATTATCCCCATTTTACAGATAAGGAAGCAACTCAGTTTGAGCTGAAATTATAATGAACATAATTCATTAATATTATAACTATATAGTTCAACATGACTCATTTCCTCTGTAATTCCATTTTATTTTTCCATTTTGAAACATTCTCAGAAAGGGACTGTCTGCAGGCTTCATCAGATGCGAAAGGAGTCCACAGCACTGTGCAGGTTAGGCACCCCTGTGGAGGCAAGTGCTAGGGTTCCAGGGGCAGGATTCTGTCTCCCATCTATGCCTCAGAACCCAGAGTTCCTGGCTGGTACTGAACAAGGGACCCTATCCCATTTTCATGCAAGGATGGGAATGAATACTAGCTAGTTTAACCCATCCACACATCATAAATACATAGATATCATGAATACTTTTATTTCAGCAATGTGAGCCCATGTGTAACATTCATCAGAATACACAAGTCACTTCTTTCCCCAACTGAAAAGCAATGTTAGCCCCCAGTGTACGAATTAGAAAAGCATTAGTTGTTGATCACAATAGAGACATCAGGAGGGTTTGCAGCAGCCACCTCTGGCTATGATGCTGGCTGGCCTCCACCCCAGACTCTGCAACCTTGAGAGCTGATTGGCTGACCCCACTCCACTGGACTTGCTTTCTTATTAGCATCTGCACATTGGCTCAGTCCAGGTAGTGCTTACATAGTATTCCCTACTGTATATGAACAATATGAAATTATACACTAACTATGATCTAAAGTTTTATAAAGTAAATTCTAGACATCCAAACAGATATACCAATCACAAACTAGGCAGAGCCCTCTGGATTTCAAACAACCTGGGCTATTGTGGGACTCAGGGACAAGGTAGCCGGGGCCAGTGCTCCCTGCTCAGACCAGACAGCTGTCTCTCCTTGCCAGTTGGCCAGGGCCAAGGGCTGAGCCTCAGGACAACCAGGTACCTGTCTCGGCACTGCCCTGATGGGCTGAATGACCTTCTGTAAGTTGTTGATAATCTGAGCCTTCGCTATCTTATCCTCCAAATATGGGGCTGTACCAGATCCAAGTCCAGTCAACAAACAACCACAAAGCACCCACTGTGTGCCTGGTACTGTGAGGAGCTAACATTCTAGTCAGGGATCTTGGCCTGGAAGCAATTAGCTATTACACATTGCAGAAAGAAGTAAGTGTGAGTGGAAACGGATGTCCCATGTTGTGCTCTGGGGCCACAGAGGAGGGAGTCAGCAGTCTTGCATGGGGCTGTGCAGCCGGCTTTAAAGAGGAAGAGGCTATTTTTGAACTGGGCCTCAAGCATGAGTAGGAGTTCCGGGGGGTGGGGTCGAAGGGCAAGCACCTGTAAATGCAAGGAGCAGGAACAGCGAGCACCCCACAGAGGACAGTGTGGACTGTGGAGCTGGGGGCTCTAGTCCTGGTCACTTCCACATCCCCGGTTTTGGAGACAAAGGAAGAATCCTGAGAACCTATATTTTTAACAAGCTCCCAAAGTGATTCCAACATGCAGGCAGTGGCTACTTTGTGTAGAGATGAAAATAAGTGTACAAAAATGAACTTGACCCCAAGCAAGTCCCTCTTTCTCAAGATATCTACCCATCTTTCAAGTGCTGGATCAGACTGGTGGTTTTCAAACTGTGTGCCAGAGAACCCCAGAATCTCCCTAGATTTCCCAGACTCTCCCTCAGAGAGGAGAAGCGGAGGTCGGAGAGAGCAAATCTGAGCCCCTATGCACCCTTCTTAGATCTTCTCTCCTTTTATCTGCTTGCTATTACACACTGTGCTTTTATCTGGTATTTTGTTTGTAGTCAGGTTTCCCTGGCTACAAAGAACTTTTAAAACCACTGACTTGGATGACCCCCAGGAATCTCTAAGGAGAAAATTTTAATTCCTTAAAGGCAGGAACCTATCTTTGTTAAGTATTTCTCAAACAAGTATGAACAGAGACCATTAGGCTGTTTATCAGAAGCAAGTTATTTTATCATCATCCTTTAAAATATTTTGCTGTGATCCAGAAATCAATGAGTGGAGGGAGAAAATGTGGCATAGCAATGCAATGGAATACTATGCAACCTGTAACAAACAATGTTTTTGAAAAATAGTTAATAAAATGGAAAATTAAGTAAGAAAGTCAGATACAAAATTGTACATAGACTATGATCTCAACTAAAGATGTTACACATAAAAATTATTGGTCAGGGTGGTGATTCCTTGAAAAATTAAACATAGAATTACCATGCAATTCTGGGTATGTACATAAAAGAATTCAAAGGAGACTCAAAGAGGTATTTGTATACCAATGCCCAACCAGCATTAGTCACAATAGCCAAAAAGGTAGAAAACAACTCAAATGCCCATCGAGGAATGAATGGATAAACAAAACGTGGTCCATAAATACAATGAAATATTATTCAGCCTGTGTGTGAGATCCAAAGGCAAAAAAGTGGGTTCCACTTCAGAGATGCAGAAACAAGAGACTCAAAGAGGTAAACTGGTGTATTCAAGGCCACACAGTTAGGAAACAGCCAGTTTTAGGGTTTTCTAAAACTCCCCTGGCGTGGGCTGGGGAGATGTCCCGGAAATACCCGCTTGGCCACTAACTCATTTGTTTGGTTAGTTGTTTACCTCCTGCCTCTTCCCTTTAAAAACAATAGGTTTTCCAGCTCATCTACAAAATGAGAAGGAAATTCTGACACACCCTTTAACATGGGAGAATTTTGAAGACATTATGCTCAGTGGAATAAGCCATCACAAAAAAGGACAAAAAAATGTATGATTCTATTTAGATGAGTTACCTAGAGCAGTCAAATTCAGAGACAGAAGAGTATAAAATGGTAACTTTTATGTTATGCTATATGTATTTTACCACAATAAACTACAGTCGTATGGTAATAATGATGAATTTTTATGCAATGAGATTGTAAGAGTGATCACTTTATCCTTTCTACTTCTCTGCTTTTTCCAAATGTTCTCCAATGAGAATATATTTAAAACCAAACAAAAAAGCTATTTAATTAAATATATCTGCTGGTTCTCTGACGCTTTCCAAAACTGCATTGCTGTAATTCATGTAAATGTAAGCAATACTTTCTGTACTTAATTAATAAAAGGATGCCAACATTCAAGGATGCCAACTAAAGTATGCCCCCAAACCGCTCAGTCAAAAGAAATGACAGGCAGAATGGTCCTCCTTCCTAAGATTAGTTGTTGTCGTATATATTTAAATGAATTTCAAATAAAAACGGAACCAAAATAAAACCTCTAATAAGCCTCCCAAGAATCTGGCTTGAAACAGCTCAAACATAAAGTGAAGAGAGAAAGAAAACTATAGAAAAGTGGGGATAGCTAATGTTCTTTTAGGATATTAACTCACTGCAACCGGGAGAGTGACATTGTCAGTGAATTTCTATCTTCCGGTTTCCAGAAAACATTCTTGTGTAGAATGAATTCAGAAACCAGAAGGGGCCCACCACTTATAAACAATGCAAATCCATTTCCTCTAACACATCCTACCCCAGAGAAATGTGGAACTAACATTTAAAGAATTCTGCTTTGCAGGGCAGCCAGTCCATTTGCCTGTCCAAGCCACAATGGTTCACTTTCCCTGGCCCCTGGGCCCTCTGCTCAGGGCTGGCTCAAGGGCAGATAGACCAAAAGGTAGCCTCCAGGAGGAGGACACTGTGGCTACACCGAGTGGCCTCTCACTGACTATATGGCTTTTGGCGCTTCAGTGTCCTTATCAAATCAGTGGGAAGAAGGGCACGCAGGATTGTCCTTGCAGGATTGTTGTGAGGGTTAAACAGTGCTGCCTGAGTGTCTGCTAAGATGTTGGATGCATAGTAGGTGTTCATAAATTTCCTTCTTTATGTCCTAGAAGTTCATTGTCCAACATTCACATGTGTCTTGGCGGGGCGCTGCAGGGCATTGGTGTGTACCAAGTGTAGTTAATGCTGAGTGGAAAACGGCAGGGTTACTGCAAAACAATGGGGTGGAGAGAGGATCCTTCAGACCTGAGGTTCAAGGAAGGCCCTAGAGGAGGTGTGGGAGGGAAGCTCAGGCTCCCACATTGATTGGCAGGCAAAGGGCCCTTTCACAGGCAATGTGTGTGAGATCCAAGGGCAGAAAAGCAGGTTCCACTTCTGAGATGAAGAAACAGAGGCTCAAAGAGGTTAACTGGCGTATTCAAGGCCACACAGTTAGGAAACAGCAATTTTAGGGTTTTCTAAAAATCCCCTGGCATGGGCTGGGGAGATGCCCCAGAAATACCAACTCTGCCACTAACTCATTTGTTTAGTTAGTTGTGTACCTCCTGCCTCTTTCCTTTAAAAACAATAGGTTTCCCAACTCATCTACAAAATGAGAATGCTGCTTCAGGACCTTTGCACATGCTCTTCCCTCTTCTTGGGAGACCTTTTCCCAACCCCCCTTACAGCCATTCACTCTCCACCTATGCTTTTGGTTTCAGCCACACTGTCATTCCAAAGGGAGTCTCCCCAGGGCCTCCCAGTTCTCCTGGGTAGCACCCTGTTCTTGTCCTTTAGGGCACTGACTGCTATCTGGATGCACATGTGTGATTATTTGAGTCATAGAATCCATGGTATTTGTTGTATGTTGATTCCATAAACATTGATTCAAAGGCCAACTCTATAGTCTTAAGAAAGTATTACCCTCCCCATCTTCCTCCACCCCATTTCTCAGATTCATATCTGAAACATGGGAGGTGGCTGGGGCCCTTGTTACATTTCTGCCAACTCACACAGTCTGTGATTCTGTCATCTACCCCTCCCCCCAATAAAAGTCAACAACAAAGAAAATAAACCAAACCAAATCCAAAACCATTGTGATTCCAGCAAGCTATGTGGCCCAGGACAGGTTCTTACATTCTCTGGGCCTCAGCTTTCCTATCAAACTAAACACTTGGGCTCAATCTTCTAGGATCTTCCCATCTCTAACAATCATAATTCCTACAAGGAGGGCTTCAGCCTCCCCGGGCCCTTCACCTTGAGCTCTTAGTTCAGTCCAGGCACACAAACAGGAAGTGACATCCAGGAGCCGCATAGCAGCTAGTTTCTCTGCAGCTAAAGCCAGGGCTCCATGCCCAAAACTCTTCACAAACTGTGTGAGGAGGGCGCTGCTGTTATCTGCTAGGCCTCCCAGGCCACTGTCACCCTGGTGCATTCACAGGGTTTACCTTCCAACCCCTGAAGAGTAATAGACTGTTACTCTGATGATTGATTGAAGGTGGTAAAACCCCAAGACAGAGCAGAAGATCGAGGGCAGGGCTCCTGGGCTCCAGCAAGCCCCTGTGTGACCTTATGGAAGCTCCGGCCCCTCCTTGGGCCTGGGTTTCCCAGGGGGCTGAAGTTGGGGCTGTGCCAGCTCCCTCTCACTCCAATGTCTTCTCTCTGAAGGCAGTGTGGTACCATAGTGAAAGGCACCATCTCCTTGCCTGTGTCTGAGTTCCAAATCTTTCCCTTACCATGTGGCCTGGGAAATTTCTTAATCTTTCTGTGCCTCTCTATCCTCATTTGTAAACTGATGAAAAGGCAGGGCCCCTGTAAAGCTCCCAGAATAGCATCTGGGGTGAGTGAATGCCCAGGAAGCGCAAGCTCTTTTTGTTTTATATTTACTCTTGGTTCTGCAGCAGGTCCCTTTCCTCGTTTGACCACCTGCAAAAGGGCAAGGAAAGCCCTTGTAGACCACGTCCAAGCCCCATCCATCAGAGAAAGCACATCTGATCCTCAGTTTGAGACAAACATGGCAGGAAATGAAACCATAGGGGAAGACAGAGAACCCTGTGATGTGCCCCAGGTTCGAGGGCCAAAACCTCAAGCTGCACCCAGACTCAGTAGCAGAGGGAGGGTCCGGCCCCTCCCCAGTTTCCCCAGGAGAGCAGTAAGACAGAGGCCTGGCCAGTAGTATCGCTGTGGCTACCTCTACCCTGAACCTCTCAGATAAAGAGGGGGCTTGAGTTTCCTCAAAAAATTAAAAATGGATCTCCCTTTTGACCCTGTGATCCCACTTCTGGGAATATATCCTAAGAAACCAGAAACACCAATCAGAAAGGACATATGCATCCCTATGTTCATAGCAGCACAATTTACCATAGCTAAAATTTGGAAACAGCCCAAGTGCCTATCAGCAGATGAATGGATTAGAAAACTGTGGTACATCTACACAATGGAATACTATGCTGCTGTAAAAAGGAAGGAGTTCTTAGCATTTGCAGCAGCATGGATGGAACTGGAGAACATAATGCTAAGTGAAATAAGCCAATCAATGAAAGAAAAATACCACATGTCCTCACTCATCTATGGATAATAATAACCATTATAAACTGGTGAACAAAAATAGATACAGAGGCAGAGCAGCATCAAACAGACTGTCAAATTACAGCAACAAGGACAGGGACAATTGGGGGGGGGGCGACAGATCAGCCAAGGGACTTTGGTGCATGCATTTAAGCAAAACACTGGGGGATAGGGGAGGCTGGGAGAAGGGCAGGGGGAAAAAGAGATAGATATATATACTAATCTTTGTAAAACTTTATGTAATAATAAAAATTAAATTTAAAAAAAGAAATTACACACACACACACACACACACACACACAAAGAGGGGGCTTGACCCAATCATCTCGGACCCAACAGATAATTCTGGCTGACAGGACTGTTGGCCTCTGACCCCCGGGAACATAGATATGTGCGTGGCACCACCTCCCTTGGGTCCTCAACGGGAAGGTCCCGGTGCCAGCCCAGATTGCAAAGAGAAGGGACTCCAATACCGGCTTCTGCCAGGCCAACTGCTGTGAGAATGAAAGGATCCCTGACCACATCCCCAAGGGATGACCCAAGGGTGTGCCCTCAACAGGTGCTACAGACAGATGCTATTTGTCCCTCCATGAGGAGGCACAGAAATGGATGGTAATTTATTGTTACCATATTTTACCAAAGTATCAGTCCATGGAGCACTAGGAATAAAGGAAGGAGGAAAGAACTGGCCTTCTAACATGCTGCCCATAGACACACTGTCCTGCCCTTTAGGGCCTCCCATTTGGCTCCAGTGGGCTCTGTGTTCAAGGAGAGCATGTCACCCAGTGGCAAATGCCTTGGGCCTCCCAATATCTGCTGCCACTCAACAGGCTTGCCCAGAGGGAATAGGCAGGGACATTCAGGGAATAGGCAGGGACATTCCGGAAAGCCATCTGCACTGTGTTAAAAGAGTCCACAGAAGAAAAGAGGAAAACCTAAGAACCAGTGTGCTAGCTCCGACCCTCGAAGATGCTCAGGGGAGGATCTGTTTGGCCATGCTGCATAGGAGGGTCTTTATCAGTTATAGAGACTTTTATAGCTGAAGGGAACGCTGGGGGTCTCTGCTCAAACCCTTTCCTTTTACAGATGACAAAAAAGGCTCAAAGCAAGTGTACTTTAGAGCAGAGGCAGGATTTGAACCCTTGAAGGCTCTTGCCCTACCTCCATTCACTGTGTCAACCCATGGATACTGAGGGCCTACTGTATGCCTAAGTGTTCAGTGGTGAACCAAATAGGGAAGTACTCTGTTCTCACAGAGCATGCATTCTAGTTGGCAAATAAATAACATTAAAATTTAACAAATCATTCAATAAGGAAATAATTTTAGGTGGTGCAAGGGGTTATAAAGCAAATAAAAGACATGGACATGCTATAGCAATAGCGGTGAGGTGGGGGCACTGCAGCCTGGGGATGGCCTATTTATGCTGGCTTCTCTCTGGGGTCCCCAAGGACCTCCCAACCGGGTAGCATGCTAGAGTTGGCTCATGCTGGCTTGCAAGGGCCAACTGTCAAATTTTCAGGAATTTGGCAAGCAGGTTGTTAAACACAGCCATTATTAAAAATTAAACTATATAAACTTACACAGCCATTATTAAAAATCAAGTTATATAAACTTACAGCTAAATGAATTCTATTAAGAACAAAGGTAATCATCAAAACTCGTTGCTTCCTAATAGTTTCACGACACGGTAAACTCTTGAGTCACTGAATTCGATTGCATCTAGGCAGAGTGGAAAATAACAGTATGTTCCCGGTTCCTCAGGCAGCAGCTTGAGACTGGTTATGGTGGAAATACTTATATTACGAAATATGGCAACTACCACCTTTCGGGGCTTTCATTTTTCAAAGAGCTGATCATGAACCGTGAAGCAGCACACAGGGCCTCCAGCACGAACCCAGGCCCGGTGTTTATAGCAGTCTATGCTCTTCCAGCCAGAGGGTGTGAGATGTGTGTGTGGGTACGGAGCCTCCTGTCACATAGGCGTGAGCTTTCCTCTTCCTTTTGTAAGGCTTCCACCATGAGGAAGCAAATCTGGGATCTCTAAACAGGCCTGTCTCTTCAGACCAAAGAATCTCTTCAACACTACTTATCAAGGGTCTGTAAGATGGTGGTTCATTCAAGTATTTGTTTTTGATCAGTTAAATCCAATTGTGAGTATCCAGAGGAGGTAAAGATTTAAAGGGACGCTAAAGAGAATCTCTTTATAAATGTGTATGGTCCCCTCTGAATTCCTCTAGATGGCCACACATTGGGCTTCCTTCCTCTGTGGACATAACTGTCCTTCTAGCAGCAGAGTGAAGTTATTATTATTCTCACTACTACTAACGGTAACAGTGGTGCCATTTAATAGTACCACACGTCAGGCAGGAGACAGTTAAATTACTTCTAAAGTCCACACCAACCCATTTTACACATGAGACTATTGAGGTTGAACAGTTCAATAACTTGACTAAGACCAACCAGGCTGCTGCTCCGAGAGGCCCCCAGACTTCCTTCCTGCACTGCAGCTCTGGGACTCTCTTTACACTTGCAGGATCCTGTGGCACTATGGGCTACCCCATCTCTGGTGGCTTTGGTGGACTTTGTGGCTGCTGAGCTTAGTGCCAGGTGCCTCCTCCCACTAGCAGAGCGGAGTAACCCAGATTCGCCTGGAATGCAGGAGAGTGACCTGGGCCTGGTCAATTAGCAGCTTTGCATCCTAAGGAAATGGCATGAAGGTCTGGATGCTGGTGAAATGTTGCAGGAGCTCCACGGCAGCGAGAGCTATAATTAGCTCCTGTGCAAATCCCTAACCATGTTGTCTACTGCCCTACTTCTGGTGGTTCTGGCCAGCTTGGTTCTCCCGCTGTCCCAGGGATACTGTGAACAACCAGAAAATCCTTCCGATGCATGCCTCTTTAGCCTCAGTGAGCTGGAATCTCCTTCTGTTGCTTGCGACCATGATTTCTGACCAGGACATCTTCTCATCTGCTACTCCATATATCAAACCCAAATGTTTACTGAGTATTTTTATGCTGCAGAATGCCTTCCTAAGCACTCAGTGGAATCTGGACATAGCAACAGTAGTTCTCCTTTCCTTTGCGCAGCTCTGGCTAACACGTAAAAATTTTCTATACAAAAAAACCCCATGAGAGTATTGAGGGTCAGCGGTTCAGTAACTTGACTAAGACCAGGCTGTCTCCTCTATAGACAACTACAGAATTAATCAACAGAGAGCAAGCGCAGACTCAGTCCCTGCTCTCAGGGAGCATTTGCCCCTTAAAGAAAATCCTGCCCCTGATTCTGAGAAGTGTCTTGTCTTTCCCCACAGATGCCAAAAGCAAGTTCCTCTCAGGGGCAGCTGGCCAGCTGCTTGAGGACGTGTGGTTTCCCTGAGGGAGGAGAGAAGAGGGCAGCTGTGTTTCTGCATGCAGATGCTGCCAAGCTCAAAGTCTCCCCTCTGGGCAACTGGCCCATCGCCCTAGGCTTGCTCCCTCCTCTGTGTCCTCTCGGTGCCCCTCCAGCCATCAGGGCCGTCTGGCTTCTGGAACAGCCAGGGGAATGTCAGAATGACAGGTTTTCCCGTCTCTTCTTTCTGTCTGAAACTTCCCTCTTCACCCCCTAACTCTGTTTAAGGGTCACTTCCTCAGGGAAGCTCTCCCTGACCACTTCCCCCAACAAGCCGGCTCCTGTGACACCCACTCTGCTCTTGTCCTTCACGGCTCCAGCTGTGCAATTGGTTGTTTCATGACCATCTCCTAAGCTAAATCTTAGCCCCTAGATGGGCAGGGACTGTGTCTGTCCACTGCTACGTCTCCGGTCTCTAATGAGGCACATAGCAGGTGCTCAATAAATTCCGGGCATGTTAATAAGTGAGTGACTGTATGGTGGTGGCTCGGGGAATGTTGAATAAATATTGGATTTAGACATGAGTCTCTGGAACAGGTGCCTTTTCTAGAACCACAATTCCTGGTGCCCAGACTGGCAAGTGGGGGGTCAAAACCATGGGATCCCCCCAGGCACAACAGCTGCTTCTCCTTGTAGGCTTTTAGTTTCAGTGTTCATCTCCTACAGGATTGGACTTGTCTAATAGCAAGTGTTGCTCCGAGAGAAGTTCGCTAGATCACAGCCTTGTGCCATTTTGCTGGCAGGGAAACTGAGGCTGCAACAGTTCCAGTCACTGGCAGCACCAGCACCGGGTGAGACAAGTTCAGATTACTTTCAGCCCAGAGCTCTTTTCAGTCTTCCACCCTACGAGGGGCCACGTCTGGGGCACTTAAAGCAAGGCTCCTGAAGACAAGAGCACTCAGACCAGGAATTAACTGAAAACATTTATTAGCTGTGTTAACTAATCACAAGTCCCAGCCCCTCTCTCCTCAGCCTCTTCCAGCTGCTGCTGTGTGCTCTTGCTGACTAAATTCTGTCTGAGCAGTGCCAGGCAGGGCCCTCTCCTGGGCTGGGCATGGATCTGTACCCAAGCATCTTCTCTGAATCTGCCTCCACCTTCGAAACCCTCCCCCACCCCCTGTACCTCACCCGAGTCTCCAAACCATATTATGGTTGGAGTCAGGACAGGGCTCTCCTGCCTCAGTTCTGCCACCTCATTCTTGAAAGACTTTGGCCAAAACATTAAAACTTGAAGCCTCAGTTTCGCCATATGTACAATAACTCCCAATTTACACACCTCATGGGGTTTTTGTGAGGCTCAAGCAAGACAGATCTATGATCTCACTTTTTAAACTGTTCACTAGTGCAGAGAACTCTAATGTTAATACTCTTATCATTATTTTTCTGTTTCCCCCAAGGTCTTGCTCTCAACCCCATAGCCACCAGCTGATCTATCCCAGGGCTCATTCTCTCATCCAGCCTCATGACAACATTCAACCATGCTGACCACAAGCACCAAGAAACCCTCTCTTCCTCTGACTTCCCAGGCGTGTTCTCTCTGGGCTCTCCTCCGTCTCAGACCACTCCCTCTCCCAGTGAGGACCTGGCCCAAGTGGCAGCTCCACACTCTTCCCTGCCTTTCACATCTGCCAAGGTCACATGGCTTCAGAGAACCACAGGAAGCACTTGCCCTGCACCCAGCTCCCTTGCAAATGCTTACACAGGGCTTCCTGGGTGCTCAGAGATGTGAGCACGAAGCCTCCAATCCCCACCCTCTCTGACGATCAAAATAATGCAAGGACCCCAGAAGCTCGTCTGGGCACGTCCCGCAGCCAGTTCTGGGTGGCCTGCGGCCAAGTCCCCCCGCCTCCACCCTGGACTTGGACAAGCTGAAGAGATCAGCTCTTTAGCTGGAGATTTAGATGACATATTTTTACTTCTTTTTCAGAACTGAAGAACATTTTTAAAAAATAGTGTTTTGGAGGCTTTACTGAATGTATTAGGATGACAATGGTTAACCAAAGTATATAGGTTCCAGATGTACAATTCTATAATACATCATCTGTGTATTGTATGTGTTTACCACGCCAAGTCCAGTCTCCTTCCATCACCATTTATCTCCCCTTTACCCTCTCTATCTCCCCCCATCCTCTTCCCCTCTGTAATCACCATAATGCTGTCTATGAGGGTTTTTTGTTTTTGTTTTGTTTTTCTTAATCTTTTCACCTTTTTCACCCAGCCCCACAACTCCGAACTGAAGTACTTTTAGAAGTAATTCTGGATTGAATATACTAAATGATAACCTCTTTGCTTTTAGTCCATGGACCAGAAATACATCACTCTTGGACTTTCTAAACAAACTCACTGGACACCCTCTCTCAGAGAGGAAGGAAAGCTCCTGTCAGCAGCCCTTTCAGTCTGGGCTACATGAGTGGCCTTGCCCCATGTCTCTGATAGTCATTAGGGATGCTAACTCAGGCAGCGGGCC
>PVJC01026967.1:0-23602 GCA_004026665.1 Murina feae | reverse complement strand
GGGGATTTCTCCTGTTCTTTTATTTGTGACATGTTTCTTTGCGCATTGTGGCTGCTTCCCTTTATTTGTTTATGTGTATTATTAAGTAGATTTGCTATGTCTCCCAGAATTGGTAAAGTCACCTTTTATAGTGGGTGTCCTGTAGTGCACAGTAGCTCACCATCCCTAGATACCCGTACTCCTGTGCACGCTATCCTATTATAGTTGAGCTTTGATTTATGTTGGCATCACTGGGAGGTATTGATCTTCAGGTCAATCAGTTATGAAGATTGGTTGAAACTGCAGTGGAAGAGCTGCTGTGTAGGAGCCAACCCTATGGAGCAGGACTTGCTTCAGTGGGGCTTTGCTGCTCACTGAGTCTTCCCCTTGTGTGTGTCATTCATTAAGGTTGCTGGGTTAAATTCTGGTGTTTTTTGAAATTTACCACTAGGTGCAGTAGCTCTGTGGCCTCCCAGATAATACAAAGTCAGCCTTTGCTTGTGCCCTTCTTAGGGCCACCCAGCATGAGCTCCAATGCAATCTTCAGGTGGCTGCTACTTGTGTTGATCTTCGAGGTGCCCAGGAGAAGCCAACCTGTGAACCTTGGCAGGCTTCTCCTAGCCCTGGGCCTGGGGCCACTTCTTGAGAGGTACAGGGTTTGCTGATGTGAGCTGCTGCTTGTTTGAGAAATTTTAGAAAAGTCCAAAGCATGAAGCAAAAGAGGTCAATTGTATAGAAAATCCACTGGGAATGCCTTGAATGAGCCTGCAACTAGGGAGGAGCAGAGTCTCAAGGAATCAGTAGGGCAGGGAAAAAAGTGTGAGCCATGTTGATGGAGATTTAGATATGATGCAGCCTGTCAGCTCTATGGCAGGGAGGGTTCAGCAAAGGAGCCCTGGCCTCTGCTAGTACTTTCATCTGGGAGAAAGCTTCCCCTCCATACCTGCCCTTATTCCAGACAAGTTAATTCCTCCCAGAATGTCCAACGTTACTTTCAATGTGCTGACTTAGTGCTGGAGCTCAGAGGGAGTGAGTCTGAGTAAGTGCTTGCACAGGCCCTTTAAGAGGAACTGCCTGGGACTCCAGAAGCTTCTGTGTCACTACAACACAATCCCTACTGTTTTTTTACAGCCAAAAGTTGTGGGGACTTCTCTTCCTGTCACTGGGACTCTGGGTTTGGTGCCTAGTATGGGGCAGAGACCCCTTGTTCCTTTGGGAAACCTCCCCTACCAAGATATCCCTCCCTATTTTAAACTGTAACAAGTAAGTGTGGGACCACCCAGTTCCACAATTCCACCCCTCATCTCCACCTGTTCTGCTGGTCTCAGTGTGTTTCTTCATTAATTCCCTAGTTGTACGACTTCTGATCAGCTAGATTTCTGGTGGTTCTAAATGATGGTTATTATGTATTTTAGTTGTAAATTTTTATGTGGTTGTGGGAAGTGGCAAATACTGTGTTTACCTATGCCACCACCTTGACCAAAACTCAGTATTTGTGATTTAAAGAGAAACAAAACTTGTGAGTACTATCCCAGCCAGTTTGTCTCAGTGGATAAAGCATCAACCCTCAGACTAAAGGGTCCTGAGTTTGATTTGGTCAAGGAAACATTTGTCAGTTGCAGGAAAAATCCCCAGCCTCAGTTGAAGTGCATGCAGCAGGCAAACAATTGATATATCTCTCATATTGATGTTTCTCTCTGTGGGTCTCTTCTTTTCCATTCCTTTCTCTCTAAAAATCAATGAAATAATATCCTCTAGTGAGGATTTAAAAAACAAAACAAAAACTTGCAGGTCCTAGTCATAATTAAACAAAATTTTGTTAAACTACCTATATATGTTTATGTTTGTGTGTATATACATACACTGCTCAAAAATACTGTACCTGACCCTTAGCATCTGGAACATATATAATGGGAGACACAGACATTAATATAGCATAGACAGGTGAAGTCCTCTATGAACACTGTATATTATTTATAATTTAAATAATATCTCTAAGAGTTCATAGATCTTTATCCTATACTAGAGGCTGAGTGAATGAATTTGTACACCTTGAAAGGAACTGTGGGCCCATGAGGCTGTGGTGGGCACAGGGGTGGGACTCAGCCCATCCTCCTTGCCCGCACCCAGCCTCTCCTTCCACAGCCCCCAGCTCCTGGCTGCTGGCAGCCCCACTCCCATCACCACTGCTCCCATGCAATAATGATGCCGGCCCCGCTCACTCCTGCAAATGGCACAGACTGATTGGGGCTGGCACCAGTAGCAGCTGCAAGTGGGGCCAGCACCATCGGTGGGTGCGAGCAGCAGCTGCTGCCCTGTTTGGACCTCAGGATCAGGAGCAGTTGTAGAATCCATGAGGACAATTGGGGCTAGCAACCACCACTTGCACCCACAGACAGCACTGAGCAATCGGGACTTGCATGGGGTGCCAGCACTGGTTGTGAGCAGTGGCTCCAGCACCAGGAGCGGGTACAAATGAGGCCATCACCAGTAGTAAGTGCGAGAGGTGGCTGCTGTCCCAGATCACCCCTCAGGAACAGGGGGAGGTGGAGAAACCCTGAGGGGCAGTCAGGGCTGGCAGCCGCCGCTCCCACTTGTTGATGATGCCGAGTGATTGGACCCGGCATCAGGTGCTGGTAGTGGGTGTGAGCAGTGCTCTGGCACCAGCCGCAGGTGCAAACGCCAGGCTGGACTACGGCATGTGCGAGCAATGAATTTTCAGTAAGCACCAGAGGCTTGCCTTGATGACAGTGGCCAATGCCCTGCCTTTGGTGCCCCTGCTCACCTGCTACACCATCCTGCCATGTTTCATGTGCACCCCCTGGTGGTCAGTTGTTCGGTAGTTCCACCGTTCAGTCTATTTTCATATTAAGGTTTTATATATATAGACTAGTGCCCAGTGCATGAACTCATGCACATTGAAAGAAAATTAATTAGAAGAAATATTTTAATATCACTATTCGCCCTTTCTCTATAATAAAAGTGTCAACCAAATTCACAATTGACAATGACAGATTGAAACACACACATGTCATTGGTGCTTGCAAGAGCTTTATATGTATTGTGCATGCCCAAATCAACTTAGACTTTTATAGATATAGAATAAACTTGCTTAATTAGACCTGCTTTCTGATTTAGCTAAACTTTTTCTGCCCAGTGAAGCACCCCAACTTCTCTTTCAGATAATGGTTAGCAACACAGCAGTAAATATCAACATGAAGCAGATTATTATTGTAGTTCATGCAGGGAGAACAAAGGATAAATTATTTAACTGCAGCAGTGTTTGACTATAGTCTGTGCAATGAGAAAACGTGAAGTCATTTTCAAGGTCCACCATTGCTTACTTCTTTTCAGTCGGGCCACGTTTCTAAGCTTTCTAAATCTCCATTTTCTGGCTAATGAAAAGAAAATAGGATTCCACCAAGTCTATCTACCTACTCCAGGACTTCTGTGAGGATCAAATGAGACATGGCACAGGAAAATGCTTCACAGACATTTGGTTACAGTGTAAAATGTTTGCACCTGGGTATAAAGCAAGTCATGTTCCTGGGCTAAAGAAATTCCAAGAAGGTTAGTCGCTAGGGAGAGGAAGCTGGGCATTGCTATGTGATGTCATTACCTGGTGCCCACAGCCACCATTTCCGGACTGGACTGGGCTGTGGGCTGCATTTTGCTCCATGGGATCTTGGCAACATCAGCTGCAATTTGGTGGAGTGTCACTCAGGGGTTGTGGCAGGGGCTTTGTCCCACTTGGGGGAAGCTGAGTGTTGCTTTATGGGCACCAGGTCCATGGTGCCATTTCTCTATAAGTGGCTACTGTGTGTCCTCCATCGAGCATCTGCCCCCTGTTGGTCAGTGTGCATCATAGCAATTGGTCAGACAGACACTTAGCATATTAGCCTTATATATATAGAGAGAGAGATCAAGCGTTGGCAAACAATAGTTGTCAGGCCATATCCAGCCTACTACCTATTTTTAAATGTTTTTAGATAGCAACTTCATTGAGCTAAGATTCACATACCATACAATGCAATTTATCCATTTAAATTGTACAATTTATCAATTCTTAATATATTCACACAGTTTTGCAATCCATACCACAATCAACTTTAGAATATTTTCAACACCCCTACAATAAACCTCATACCCATTAGTAGTCATTTCCTATTTTCCCCTAAATACGAAGGTGACCAGATTTTAACATTGATCACTTGGCCACTGAAAACTGTATATTCCCTTCCCGTTCTCCCACCGTTCCCTAGCTTGTCGTGCATTCTTTCCAAAAATCGGGACTTTTTTAAAACGCCATGGGACACAGGACAAATTGTTCAAAATCGGGACTGTCCCACCAAAAGCAGGACGTCTGGTCACCTTACCTAATACCCACTGTCCTTGAAATCACTATTGTTTACATTTCTATGAATTTGTCAATAATGGACATTTCACGTAAATAGAATCATGTAATATATAGTCCTTAGTGACTGACTTCTTTCCCTTAGCATAGTGTTTACAAGGTTTAGCCCATGTTGTTGCATGTATCAGTAATAAATTAATTTGGCAATGTAGCAGGATACAAAATTAACACCCCAAAATCTATAGCTTTTTTATACACCAACTAGAGGCCCAGTGCATGATATTCATGCACAGATGGGGTCCCTAGGCCTGGCCAGTGATCAGGGCCAATCATGTTCCCCACCTCCCCACATCCCTGCCTCCTCCTTCCTTTGCCGCTCACACACTACCACGATGCATTTCCCGACCTTGCTGCCTTCCTGCCTCCCCACCTCTCCCCCCTCCTTCACTTGCAACACACATTCACTACCACCCACCCCTGGTTCCCCATCCCAGCCAGAAACCCAGTCCAGAACTGGCAATCGGGGAGGGACCAGAAAGTTGGCCAACAGACCCTGATCAGGTGATCAGGACCTGACAGCCAAGAGGAGGGCCTGGGATAGGACCATAGGAGGTTGGCTGCTGGCCCTGATGAGGGAGCTGGCCATCAGCCCTCCTGAGAAAGGGGCCATGTTCACCGCCACCAATCTCAGGTTCCCCATCCCAGCCCAGGGTCCAGGCCCCAGTCAGGAGATTGGAGCCTACTTGCCAGGGGGAGGGGCCAGGGGTTTGGTCAGCAGGCCCCATTGGTGATTAGGGCCTGTGGACTGGGGGCAGCTCCTGAGTTGAGCGTCTTCCCCCTGGTGGTCAGTGTGCATCATAGCAACTGGTTGTTCTGGTCGTTTAAGTTGTTCTGGTCATTCTGTCATAATGGCTATATATATATATATATATATATATATATATATATATGCACAGAAAGAGAAATTAAAAAATCCTATTCACCATTGCAGCAAAAAAAAACCGAAGTTGTCTAGAATTAAACTTAAATAAGGAGGTAAAAGATCAGTCCTCAGAAAACTATAGGACATTGAAAAAAAAGATAGAGGAAGACATAAACAAATGGAAGAATATACCACGTTCATGGATTGGTAGAATCAGCATCATTTAAATTTCCATACTATCCAAAGAAATCTATAGATTCAATGCAATCCCCATTGGCCACCTGGGATGTTAAATTATATTAATAGATCACCTGTATGCTTTCTGAAGATATGACAAGAGTCTATATAACTGCAATGTAAAAGATAGTCTTACAAGAGAATGAATACAGAAAAGGATGGGAAAAGAGACAAGGAGGGATACAGAAGGAACATTTTTTAAAAGCAGAAACAAAGCTAGGATGACACAGTACTACTGAGATCAATTAATACTTTTGAGAAGGTACATCAATTATGGCAAATAAACCATGAAAAATAAAGATTGAGTAAAGGCCAATGGGTTTGGGAATTTAGTTTGAAATTACATTGACACTGGTTTTAATGGAATGTTGACAGTGGATGAATGTTATACTGTAAGGTATTAAGGAAGGAGCATAGAGAAAATATATAGATAGTGTTCCAGAGAAGTCATTTGAAAAATTTGCTTCAAGGAATCTGAGATGACTTCTTTACTCAATATCTCCATTAATTTGGCCATTTTCTGCTATCTTTGGTTGTGCTAAAAAATAAGGCCTGATTGTATTCCTTATTGTGGGGTTCATCAAACGTTACTTCTGTCATTCAGAATTTTCAGCTATTCTATGAAACTATTCTTATTTCATGCAATGAGAACTATTTCACTGCTCCCCCCGGTCATTTTTAAAAAAACAAAACTTGATTTTATAAAATTGGAAAATTAATTATAGATTCTCTGTTTACATCTAAGAGCTTGATAGAATGTAGAGAAAATTTTGGATATAATAATAATAATAGATATATAATGGTACAAAGCCGCTTTTTAAGTGCTTTGCTTATATTAAATGCTTAATTCTAAAAAACCCCATTTTATGGGAACTATATTATTACAATTTTATATGTAAAAAATCATCTGAGGCCCAGAAAGGTAAAGGAATGTGTCTAGGGAACCCCATCTATAAGTGAAAGAATTGGGATTTGATACAGAAAATCTGGCTCAAAAAAACTATGTTCTTAACCAACATAAAAGGGATAAGATGGAGAAAATAAATGTGCTATCCTATTGAAGGTCAATCAAAAATGAAAGCTATATTGTATGAAATTATAATGTATGCCAACAGGTAAATTCTAATTCTGTAAAAATTTGATTAACTCAGGTTTCACAAAGTAAAGTCATACCATTGTATTAAAATAGAACCCAATTAATATGACAGAAACCCTCCAAGTTTTATTTTATAGTCTATATTCTATCATATCATATCTTCTTTTTTTAATCCTTATAATTTTATTGGTTTATTTAATAAATCTTTATTGTTCAGATTATTACAGATGTTCCTTTTTTTTAACCCCCATAGTTCTGCTCCACCTGGTTCCCTCCCCCAACCCGTGCACTTACCCCCACCACTGTCTTCATTCACAGATGTAAGATTTTTGTCCAGTCTCTTCCCATACCCCTCACACCTCCTTCCCCCTGGGAATTGTCAGTCCATTCACGTTCTATGCCCTTACTTACATTTTATTCACCAGTATATTCTGTTCATCAGATATTTCTATTGATTTAATTGTTGCATTCACTGGTTGATAGATATGTATTTGTTCTCACTTTGTTGTTCATAATTCTTATTTTTACCTTTTTCTTCTTCTTATGCTTCTTAAAGAATTCCCTTCAGCATTTCAAATAATCCTGGTTTGGTGGTGATGAACTCCTTTAGCTTTTTCTTGTCTGTGAAGCTCTTTATCTGACCATCAATTTTACATGATAGTTTTGCTGGGTAGAATAATCTTGGTTGTAGGTTCTTGTTATTCATCACTTTGAATATTTCTTGCCACTCCCTTCTGACCTGCATGGTTTCTGTTGAGAAATAAGCTGACAGTCGTATGGGTACTCCCTTATAGGTAACTAACTCTTTTTCTCTTGCTGCTTTTAAGATTCTCTTTGTCTTTTGCCCTTGGCATTTTAATTATGATGTGTCTTGGTGTGGTCCTCCTTGGATTCCTTTTGTTTGGGTTCTCTGTGCTTCCTGGACTTGTAAGTCCACTTCTTTCACCAGGTAGGGGAAGTTTTCTGTCATTATTTCTTCAAATAGGCTTTCAGTATCTTGCAGAGATCTCTCTCTTCTTCTGGCACCCCTATAATTCTGATTTTGGTACACTTGAAGTTGTCCCAAAGGCTCCTTACATTATCTTCATATTTTTGGATTCTTTTTTCTTTTTGCTTTTCTGGTTGGGTGTTTTTTGCTTCTTCGTATTTCATATCTTTGACTTGATTCTTGCGAATCTCTAGTCTGCTGTTGGATCTCTGTATATTATTCTTTATTTCAGTGTATGCTTAATTTTTGATTGGTCCTTTCCAATTTTTTTTGGTATTCTCATTAAGATCCTTGAAGGTCTCACTTAGTTCCTTGGAGGTTCGTAGAAGATTCTTGAGTAGCTTTATAACTGTGGTTTTGAACTCTATATCCAGTCGTTTGCTCTCCTCCATTTCTGTCATTTGTGATCTGTTTTTTTGTCTCCACATTTTGGCTACTTCCCTGTGTTGATAGAGTGGCTTTCTGTGCTAGGTGTCCTATAGGGCCCAGTGATTCAACCTCCCCAATCACCTGGGGTGGACACTCTTGGTGTAACGCCTTTGAGAGCTGGGTGCACAGTTTTGTTGTAGTTAAGTCTTGATTGCTGTTGGTATCACTGACAGGAAATGACCTGCAGACCTTTCTCCTTGTTATTTGGGGTTTGGAATTTTTGGAGATCTCTGTCCCAGCTGCAGTCTGTTAAGTTAAGCTTGCAGGCAGACAGGTGCACATCTTGGGTGGGGTTGTAAATTGGGTAGGGCGGGGTCTCAGAATCACTAGATGGAGCAACCCACAATGGCTGCCCCTCAGCCTGCTCCGCGGCTTTTCCCCATTTTGGTGTCTGCACGCCCTGGCGTCTGCATGCCCCTTAGTCCCCGAATCTCAGAGCTCTGTGTCAGTGATCGCTCTGAACAGCTCTGCTAGAATGCCACTGTTGTCTTCTGGCCCATTGCCAGACTGCCCACAATGCCTTCAGTGCAACCCTGGAGCTTGTAAACCCCTTCCAAGCCTCGGACCCAGATGCAGCCACCGCCACCATTTGCCTGTGCCACCACCATTTCGCACAAGTCCATACCTCTCTGTTTTGGCGCCGGGAACTTCTACTCAGCCTGAATGCACTCCTTCTCTTGCCTTCTAGTTGTAAAGCTTCCACTCCCTTGGTTCTGGAGGATGGCTGTTTAGCTTTATAGTTGTATTTTTTAATGTAGTTGTGGGAGGCTGCACATTCAGGTATTTGCCTTATGCCACCATCTTGGTTCCTCCCTCATATATTCTTTATCAATTAAGATCCTTTTAGTTGCAAGATACAGAAAATCCAAATCCAAGTGGCTTTGACAAAACAAAATATCTTCACATAAATCTTGGTAAGGCGTTCACTATTAGCACCTGTCCTTCCTGTATTTATTCACTCAACAAACATCTAGTGAATGCTTTTTACTCAGAAATGCTTGAGTTGAAATCTGAAGGATGAACAGGAATTAACTAGGCAAAGAAAAGAGTTACTAGTAGAGATTTTAGATAGGAGAAATACCCTATGCCAAGACTCAGTAGCATAAAAAAAATCATGGAATCATGGTATGTATATTCAAGGAACTGAAAGGAAACTAGTGTGTCAGGCCCAAAGAACAAAGGAAAGAGTGTTTAAAAAAAAAAAAAACTAGCCCAGCTGGTGTGACTCAGTGATTGAGCTTAGACCCATGAACCAGGAGGTTATTGTTCAATTCCAGGTCAGGGCACATGTCCTGTGGAGGGAGTGCAGGAGGCAGCTGATCAATGATTCTCTCATCATTCATGTTTCTGTCTCCCTCTCCCTCTCCCTTCCTCTCTCTAAAATCAATAAAAACATTAAAAAACCCTAAGTTTGAGATGGAGGTAGAAATTAGACTCTGTAGAGCATTGTAGGCCACAGAGGGTTTTAGCCATTAGTGTAATAGTAATGAGAAACTATTGAAGGGTTTTTAAGTAAAGAATGCTGCAGTCAGCTTCAGATTAAAGTTTTTTAAACTTTTTATTTGAAAATAATTTAGACTCACAAGAAGCTTCAAAAAATAGTAGAGGGAGTTCCAGTGTATCCCTTATCTTATTTCCCCAGTGATAACATCTTCAATAACCATAGTATAATTATCAAAACCAGGAAACATTGATACACTACTAGTAAGTTACAGACCTTTTTTGTATTTCATCATTAAGCTATAAGTACTTTAAAGATCAATCTGGCTGCACTATAGATCAGCCAAGGGACTTTTGGTGCATGCATTTAAGCATAAATAATGGACACAAAACACTGGGGGGTAGGGGAGGAGGGCGGAAGGGCAGGGGAAAAAAGAGATATATGTACCAATCTTTGTAAAACTTTATGTAATAAAAATAAATAAATAAATAAAAAGAATGCTTTGAAGATCTAGAGTGGATGTGGGGAGATCATTGAGGAGGCTATTGCAACTGGTGAGGTGAGGAGATGGTGACTCAGACTAGAGTGTTGGCAGTAAAGATGCTAAAAATTAGATTCAGTAAATATTTAGGTGAAATAAATGAGATTAGGTGAATCAATTAATGGAATTTTGAGAAGAAAAGTTAAGAATGACTCTAGGTTTCTGGGTTGGAGAATAAAATAGAAGGTGGTGCTATTCACTGATATAAGGACTAGGTTTTCATAAGGGAAATCAGAAGTTCCCACCTTGTAGAACTGTTGAGTAGACAGTTGGATGTGAGATTCAGAAGCATCTATGAAGCTCAGAAGAGGAACTACTTAACATTCTATATATGGGTGTAATATGACATTTAACATTCCTGTTAAGACATCAGAATTGTTTTTCAAGTTTTTCCTTTTACAAACAGTGGTGCAGTAAACATAATTGTAGCTAAACTTTTGTTTAACTTTCTTAATTATTTCCTCAGAATAAATTCTGAGAAGTGTAATTTCTGAACCAAAGAACATGTACATTTTATTTTTATTACTATTCTTAAATCATTCAAAACACAATCTGATACTTTATTAGTAGATTTTAAGCTAGTATACTTGATGAGGAAGGTCTTGAAACTTTCTGGTAGACTATAATATTGCTGTTAAGCTCCAAGAGACATTGTAACCAATCAGAAAGTTCGTGGTGCTATCTGTGAAATCATTGGGTTCCCAGGCATGGAACAAAATTCCATATTCTAAGAGAGGTTAGATGCTGGACAATAATGGAAGGAGGTGAGAAAATTATGCAAAGGAAAAGCAGTATCTAAAGTTCTATCAGCCACTGATAGAGTATGTTGTGATAGTAACCATCTATATCCATTTCTCACTATACATTTTTTGTTTAAAATATTAGATAATTTTACACTTTTTAAGAAAGTAAATTTCTATAGAATTCATTCTATATCAAATTTCTGCTGTTCCTTAAAGCAAAGTATATTTGAAAAGTTACCATTAAAGAGACTCATAAATAGTTATATTTTCCATGACCTCTACACATTTACCAATACCAGAACTGTGTTGCATCTAAAAGCATTATGGAGATCCTTTTTAATGTGTAGTTCCAAATTACATCCAGGGAGTGCCTTGTTCAGCCACATTTATGATGTGTTCCTTATTTGCCAGAGCAGAGCCTAACATCTAAGTAGAATGAAGAATATCTCTTGTGTCAGTACATTCTTTGAAACACATAATTGTAGTGTAATAGAAAGATCATTAAAACAATACTTTAAAAAATTTAGGTAAAACTATAGGAAACTGTAATTATGACCTTGGGGTACGGACATTCTTATGATAAACCATAACAAAGAACTGATAAATTTGACACATCCTATATAATAAAAGCTTAGGTGGCATTACACCTTTGCGCAACACCCCCGCATGATGTCACAAGATGGCCGCCACAAGATGGCGGCGTGCACAATGGAGAGGGGCACAGTTGGCCACTCTGCACTGTGCGGCCTGGGAGTCTTGCAGCTCTGTGCAGCATGGAAGAGGCCGGTCCTGGCGGAGGAGGCAGGTCGCAGCAGAGGAGGGCAGTTGTGGGCAATTGGGCTGGCCAGGGAAGGCAGTTGGGGACAATCAGGCCAGGAGGCAGAAGCAGTTAGGGGCAATCAGTCAGGCAGGTAGGCGAGTGGTTAGGATCCAGCAATCCTGGATTGTGAGAGGGATGTCCCAGATTGGAGGGTGCAGACCGGGTTGAGGAACAACCCCGCCTCCCCCCCACATCCTACTCCCTACCCCCGCATGAATTTTGTGCACCAGACCTCTAGTTACTAAAATATTTAGTTTCTGTTCATCAAAAGACACCATTAGGATGTGAAAATACAATTACAAATTAGGAGGAAATATTTGTAACACATGTAACAAAGGATTGTTACTAGACTATATAAAGAATTTCTCAAATCAGTTGCAAAAATGACACCATTAGAAAATGGTTTGACTAGGCAAGTCACATAGGAGAAAATATGTATGATCGGCAAACATGAAAAGACTCATTCTTACTAGTAATCAAGAAAATACAAGTTCACACCACTGATTTAACATTTCACACCTATCAAATTTGCAAAAGTTACCAAGTCTGACAGTTCTGATTTTGGGCCAGAATAGAGAACATTGAGACACTATTGGCAGGAGTGTAAATAGGTAGAGCAACTTTGGAGAACATTATGGCAATATCTATTAGGTAGATATTACAGGTAGACCTGATAGGTGAATTCCTGGAGAAATTCTTTCATGATAACTCAGGAGACATGTACATGAATATATATTTAAAGGCACATTATTTCTAACAGCAGGATATTGGAAATAATTTGAGCCTCCATGATCAGGAGAATAGATAAGTAAATTATCATATACTAGAGACCCAGTGAACAAGATTTGTGAACTGGGGGGAGGTGTCCCCTAAGCCTGGCCTGCACCCTCTTGTAGTATGGGACTCACAATTTGGGACCTCTCCTCCTTACCACCCACCTGTAGTGGAGGTGGGAGAGGCTCCAGACACTGCCACTGCACTCACCAGCTGTGAGCCCAACTACTGGCTGAGCAGCACTCCCACAGGGGGAACACACCGACCACCAGGGGGCAGCTCCCACATTGAGCGTCTGCCTCCTGGTAGTCAGTGCATATCATAGCAACCAGTCGTTCAGCTTTTCAGTTGATTTGCATATTATACTTTTATTATATATGATTTTTACAGTGGAATTCTATAGAGTAGAATAGCAATTTACAACCTTTTTCATCTCATGGTACACATAATTACTAAAGTTCTATGGCACACCAAAAAAATATTTTTTGCAGATCTAACCAAAAAATGGGTATAATTTGGATTCTTTCCCACTGGATGGCTATTGTTGTGTTGGCTGTTGTTATTTTTTTTTATTTAACAATCTAACAGAAAAGAGGTTTGTGCCATTGACTAAATAGTCAGGTATTGCATATTTTAAAAATTCTGTGGCACACCAGTTGCAAATTACTGTAGTAAAGGAAAATGAATGAATTAGAGCTACATGAATCAATATAGGTGAATATCACAAACAGTGCAGAGCAAAAAACAGCAAGTTGAAAAATTTATATATGTATATATACAGTTTATATGAGATTTAAAAATATCCCAAACAATTACATATATTTCTTAGAAGAATTATATCTTTTACTTAGAAGTCTATATACTGAGGCATGGAAATAATAAACATGAAATTCAAGATGGTGTTTAATTGTTGAGCAAAGAAAGGCAAGATGATCGGGGATGAGGTACAGGATAGGTATTCAACTGTATTGGCAATGTTTTATTTCTTCAGTTGAGTAGTAGGGACATGGGTTTATTGTGTTATTCTTTGTGCCTTATTATAAATTTTAAACATTACAAAAGGGATTTTTAAATAGTATTAGGTTGAATTTAGAGTTGGGAGGAAACCCTATCTTGCCAGTAACCAACAATATGGCTGTATAGGGGAATAACTTCACAGAGACAATTGGAACAATTTTTATAACTGAAAAGATGGGTCTGTTTAAATTCATTTTCAGACTATAATAAGCACTTGCCAATGACTTCCAGGTAATGTCTGTGCTGCTTTGCTCAGTTTCACCTAAATTCATGAAAATAAAAAGAAAATTATGTATAAATCCCACAAAGTACTAAAATAAAACCTTGCAATGTCAGAACCCTTGCCTTTTGTCTAACACATTCCTGACCACATTGTGTTTAAATTGTTTTGAGTTCTCTTTTTTTTTACTCTCTCTCTTTTTCTTTACATTTGTATTGAATTCATTGGGGTTACACTGGTTAATAAATTTGTATAGGTTTCAGGTGTACAATTCTATAATATATCATCTCCACCCAAAATCAAGCCTCCTTCTGTCACCATTTATTCTCCCTTTAACTCTTCTACCTACCCCCACCCTACTTTCCCTCTGGCCATCACCATACTGTTGTCTGTGTCTAAGAGGGTTTTGAGTGGATTTGTTTGTTTTTTGTTTGTTTTTGTTTTTGTTTTTGTTTTGCCTTGTGAGTTCTTTATTCTATCCCTGGGTACTATGGTATTTTGCTAAACTTAAAATAGAAGATTCTACATGATTGAGAACCAGCTATCTGTATTTAAAGTGGTCAAAGGGAAGATTCAGTAGTTGCAGTTTTTTTCTTTTAGTATGTTAAGATTTTTGTGGGTAGCTATAATAATTGTGTATAGCAGATACAGATACTAAGAGTTTTGAGATACATCCATATCAACCCTTCTGTGAATATTCTCTGTGTTGAAATGGACTGTCTTTTTAGCATTTAAGAAAGATGATTAAAACTATTTTTAAACCTTTTTTTTAGAAAAATTATTCATGGGCCATGCATGATACCTAACATCAGTGAATTCTATTTCTCTTTATCATCAGTACTAGGGGCCCGGTGCACAAAAATTTGTGCTCTCGGTGTGTCCCTCAGCCTGGCCTGTGCCCTCTCACAGTCTGGGACCCCTCAGGGGATGTCCACCTGCTGGCATGCCTGGCCAGCCTGGGCGAGGGGCTGATGGCTGTTTGCAGGCTGGCCAAGCCCCCCAGTGTGGACCCTCACTCCATTGGGGTGTGGCCAACCTGGGTGAGGTGTGAGGGCTGTTTTCAGGCTGACCACAGTCCCTTCAGGTTTTGGGTCCCTACTGGGGTGCCTGGGAAGCCTGGGTGATGGGCTGAGGGGAGTTTTCAGGCTTTCTGGCTGCCCAAAGCTCCCATTGACCCAACGTCCCAGCAAGACTGGCTGGAAGCAGGTTTCTGGGGTTTATTTATCTCCTATAATTGAAACTTGCTTTAAGCCAAGGCCTAGGCAGGTAACGAAGCCTCCTGTTGGCTTCAGCTCCGTGGCTTCTATAATTGAAAGAATGTTGCCGTGAGCAGAGAGAGGCCCAGCCATCCTAGGCAGGAAGTTTCCTCCATCGCTGGTGCAATGGAAGTCTGCTGTTTGGTTCAGCTCTGTGGTTTCTATAATTGAAACAATGTTGCAACTATGTTGCCGTGAGCAGAGAGAGGCCCAGCCAGCCTAGGCAGACAGTTAACTCCTGGTGCAATGGAAGCCGCCTGTTTACTCTAGCTCTGTGACTGCTGGCCTCCATCTTGGCTGGGTTAGTTTGCATACAGCTGCTCTGATTGGCTGGTGGGCGTGGCTTAGGCATCCCAAAGAAACAATTTCAATATTACTCTTTTATTAGATTAGATCATAGTTTATATTTGAGAAAAGATACGCTTTACTTTCTAATATTTCTTTAACTAGAGGCCCAATGCTTGAAATTCATGCAAGGAGCTCAGCTCTTGACGCCCTGGCTTTGTCTGGAAGATTGTTTGGCTGTCTGATCTAATTAGTATATTATGCTTTTATTCTTATAGATATCCTATGTAATAAAACTATAATATGCAAATTGACCCTAACGGTGGAATGACAAGGAACAACTGGTCTCTATGATGTGCACTGACCACTAGGGGTCAGATGCTCAACACAGGAGCTGCCCCCTGGAGGTCACTGTGCTCCCACAAGGGGAGCTCCACTCAGCCACAAGCCAGCAGGTGGACATCATCCGGGCTGCCAGAGGGATGTCTGACTTCCAACTTAGGCCTGCAGTTGGGCCTAAGCCAGAAGGTAGACATCCCCCGAGGGGCCCCGGACTGTGAGAGGGTACAGGCTGGGCTGAGGGTCCTTCCCCCACCTGAGTGCACAAATTTTCATTCACTGGGCCTCTAGTAAAGTAGATAAGATTTCTGATTATTTTTCAGAGAGGAAAACATCAATGTGAACATAGGCCAATGCTCTAACCACTGAACAACCAGCCAGGGCAAGATTTATGATTATTTCTTTGGAGATAGGCAATTCAAAGGATCATAGACACCACAGTTGGAAACATAAAATTCATTTTTAATGCTTTTTTTAAAAAAATACTACATATGTCCTCATTATCCTCCATTATCCTCTCCCAACCCTCCCCTAACCCCTGCCCAGGCCTTCACCCCCCTATTGTCTGTGTTCATTGGTTATGCTTATATCATACATATTATGTGATTCTTTGTTAATCTCTGCCCCCCTCAACCCTCCCCTCCCTTCTTTCGCTCTGAGGTTCATGGTCTGTTCAATTATTCTATGTAATTGGATCTATTTTTGTTCATCAGTTTACATTCAATATATTCCACAAATTAGTAAGATCATGTGATATTTATCTGTCTCTGACTGGCTTATTTCACTCAGCATAATGCTCTACAGGTCCATCCATGCTGTTGCAAATGGTAAGAATTTTTTTCTTTTTTTATAGCAACGTAGTATTCCATTGTGTAGATGTACCACAGGTTTTAATCCACACATCTGCTAATGGGTACTTAGGCTCTTTCCAAATATTAACCATTATAAAATGCACTGCTGTGAACATAGGGGTACATATATTCTTTGTGATTGATGATTCTGATTTTTGGGGATATATTCCTAGAAGTGGGATCACTGGGTCAAATGGCAGTTCCATTTTTACTTTTTTGAGGAAACGCCATAATGTTTCCACAGTGGCTGCACCAGTCTGCATCCCCAGCAGCAGTGCACGAAGGTATCCTTCCCTCCACATCTTAGCTAGCACTTGTCATTTATTGATTTGTTGATGATAACCATTCTGACAGGTGTGAGATGGTACCTCATTGTTGTTTTTATTTGAATTGCTCAGATGATTAGTGACTTTGAGCATTTTTTCACATATCTCTTGGCCTTCTATATGGCCGCTTTTGAGAAGTGTATATTTAAATCTTTTGCCCACTTTTTTTCTTTTCTTTTCTTTTTTAATTTTTTGGTGGTGGTGGTGGTTGCCCATTTTTTGGATTGTTTTTTTTTTTTTCATTTTCTTAAGTTGTATGAGTTCTGTATAAATTTTGGAGATCTCCAAAATTTATACGGAACTCATACAACTTAAGATGTAGTATTGGCAAATATGTTCTCACATGCAGTAGGCTCTCTTGTTATTTTGTTGATGGTTTCTTTTGCTGTGAAGAAGCTTTTTATTTTTATGTAGTCCCATTTGTTTATTTTCTCCTTAGTTTCCATTGTCCTATGAAATGTATTGGTAAGCATAATTCCATTTAAGTCTTTATCCATTTTAATTTTTGTGTATGGTGTAAGTTGATGGTCTAATTTCATTTTTTGCTTGTATGGTATCTCTCCATTTTTCCAAACACTGTTTATTGAAGAGATTGTCTTGACTCCATTGTATGCTCTTGCCAACTTTGTCAAATTTTAATTGAGTATAATGACTTGGGTCAATTTCTAAGTTCTCTATTCTGTTTCATTGGTATATATGTCTGTTCTTGTGCCAGTACCACGTTGTTTTAAGAACAGTGGCTTTGTAATATAACTTTGTATGAGGTATTGTGATCCCTCCAAATTTGTTCTTCTTTCTCAGGATAGCTATGGCTATTCAGGGTCTTTTTTTATTCTGTACAAATATTTGGAGAGTTTGTTCTAAGTCTGTGAAATATGCCATTGGTATTTTGATAGGGGTTGCATTGAATCTATAATTTGCTTTGGTTAGTATGGACATTTTAATGATACTCATTCTACCAATTCATGAATACTATGTATTCTTGAACTTGTTAAATCTTCCTCTATCTCTTTTTTTAATGTCCTGTAGTTGTCCGAGTTCAGGTCTTTTACCTCCTTATTTAAGTTTATTCCTAGGTATCTTATTTTTTGTTGTTGTAATGGTAAATGGGATTTTTTTTAGTATCTCTTTTCTGTGAGTTCATTATTGGTGTATAAAAAAGCCATAGACTTCTGGTTGTTAATTTTATATACTGCTACATTGCTAAATTCACTTATTAAATCTAGTAGTTTTTTATGGAGTCTTTAGGGATTTTTTACATACAATATCATGCCATCTGCAAATAAGACAGTTTTACTACTTTTCCAATTTGAGGGCCTTTTACTTCTTCTTATCTGCTCTCTATGGCTAGAACTTCCAGTACTATTTCAAACAAGAGTGGTGAAAGTGGACATTTCTGTCTTGTTCCTGTTCTTAAGTGAAATGTTTTTATTTTTTGCCCATTAAGTATGGTGTTGGATGTGAATTTGTCATATAAGGCTATTATTATGTTGAGGGATTATCCCTCTATTCCCACTTTGCTGAGGGTTTTTATCAAGACAGGGTGTTGGATTTTGTGAAATGCTTTTTCTGCATCAATTGTTATGACTGTGTGATTTTTATCCCTCAATTTGTTTATGTGATGTATCATTTTTATTGATTTGTGAATACTATAACAGTCTTGCATCCCTGGAATAAATCCCACTTGGTCATAGAGTATAATCTTTTTAATATATTGCTGAATCTGATTAGCTAGAATTTTGTTGAGGATTTTAGAATCTATGTTGATCAGGGCTGTTGGCCCATAGTTCTCTCTCTTTTTGGTGTCTTTGGTTTTGGGATTAGGATAATGCTGGCTTCATGGAAAGAGCTTGGAAGTGTTCTTTCCTTGGGAATTTTTTGGTATAGTGTGATGAGGGTAACTTTTAGTTCTTCTTGGAATGTTTGGTAAAACTCCCCTGTAAAGCCATCTAGACCAGGGCTTTTTTCTTTTCTTTTCTTTTCTTTTCTTTTCTTTTCTTTCTTTTTTTTCTTTTTTTTTTTTTTTTTTTTTTTTTTTTTTTTTTTTTTTTTTTTTTTTTTTTTTTTTTTTTTTTTTTTTTTTTTTTTTTTTTTTTTTTTTTTTTTTTTGCTGGAAGTTTTTGAATACTGCTTTAATTTCTTCTGTAGTTATTGTCCTATGCAGATTTCTGATTCTGACTCTTCCTGATTGAGTTTTGGAAGATTGTATTTTTCTAGGAATATGTCCATTTCATCTAGGTTGTTAAGTTTGTTAGAATAGAGTTGTTCGTAGTATTTTTTTACAATCCTTTCTGTTTCTGTTGGGTTGGTTGTTACTTCACCTCTTTCATTTCTGATTTTGTTTATTTGGGTTCTTTCTCTTTGCTTCTTGGTGATCCTGGCTAGAGGTTCATCAATCTTATTTATCATTTCAAAGAACCAGATCTTGGTTCTGTTGATCTTTTGTATGTTGGATGTTGTTTTTATTGTTTTGTTTGGTGTTTTTTTCTCTACATCATTTATTTCCTCTCTGATCTTTATTATTTCCTTCCTTCTACTTACTCTGGGCTTTCATTGTTGCTCTATTTCTAATTCTTTAAGCAGTAGTCTTAGATAACTTATTACCACTTTTCTTGATTTTTGAGGTAGGCCTGTAGTGATATGAACTTCCCTCTCAGGATTGCTTTCACTGTGTCCCATAGATTTTGGGTTCTTATGTTTTCATTATCATTTGTTTCCAGGATGTTTTTTATTTCTTCATTGATCTCTTTTGTGACCCAACCATTGTTTAATAGCATGCTATTTAGCCTACAAGTGTTTGATTGGTTTTTATTGTTTTTATTATAATTGATTTATAATCTTATGCCATTGTGATCTGAGAAGATGCTTGATGTGATTGCAATCTTGAATTTGTAGAGATTTAGCCTATTTCATAATATGTGGTCTATCTTTGTAAATGTCCTATGTGCACTGGAGAAGAATGTATATTCTGTAGCTTTGGAGTGAAATGTTCTGAAGATGTCAATTAGTTCCAACTGATCTAGTTAGTCATTTAGGATTACTGTTTCCTTGGTTTTTTGTCTAGAGAATTTATCCAGTGATATCAATGGGGTGAACTCCTCTACTATGATTGTATTGCTGCCGATCTCACCTTTGATATCTTCCTGAAGTTTTTTATGTATTTGGGTGCTCCTGTATTGGATGCATATATGTTTACCAGAGTTATAGCTTCTTGTTGAATTGCTCCCTTTAGTATTATGACGTGGCCTTCCTTATCTCTTGTATGGCTTTCACTTTGAGGTCTATTTTGTCTGATACAAGTATTGCTAGCTCAGCTTTTTCATTTCTTTTCCATTTGCCTGAAAAAAAATTTCCTATCCTTTCACTTTCAGTCTGTGTGACTCCTTTGTTCGGGTGGGTTTCTTGTATACATCATATATGTTGGTCATGTTTTTTTTATCCATTCTGTCACCCTATGTCTTTTGAATTGGGCATTTAATCCATTTACATTGAAAGTGATTATTGAGAGGAGAACTAAGATGGCAGCATTAAAACTACAACTAAAAAGCAAAACATCCAGAACCAGCAGAAAGCAGACTAAGTGGAAGTTCTACAGCTAGAAGGAAAGGGAAAAAAAGAGTATTGAGACTGGGTAGAAGGAGCGGAGGCACCAAGAACAGAGGTACGGAGGCACGTGAAATGGTGGTGGCTGCAGCGTCACTTGGGTGTTCAATCAGAAGGGGAACACAAGCTACATGGCTGCACTGAACTCATTTCCAGCTGTCTGGCATCAGATCAGAAAGCGAGAGTAGCTTTCTAGCAGAGCTGCCCTCAGTGATCATTGCGACTGTGGGGACATGGAGTTCTGAGACTTGGAGGCTCAAGGGTGCGGAGATGCCAAAACGTGAAGACGCCAAAACGTGGAGATGCTAAAACGTGGAGAAGGCTGAGGGACAGCCATCTTTGTTTGCTCCTCCCCTGCTGATTCTCTGAAACTCCGCCCCACTCAATTTACAACCCCACCCAAGCTGTGCACAGCAGCAAAAATGAATTGCCTTCCCATTTGCAGTCTAACCTAACAAACTGCAGCTGGGTCAGAGAGCTCCAAAAGTTCCAAACCCCAAACAATGAGGAGAAATCTGTACATCTCGCTGTAGCATCTCCTGGGTGGAATCACATAACAGCTGACTTTGCACCTCCTGGGAGATACAGGAGCCAGTGTACCCAGTGGCCAGATACCAGATTTCAACTCCTCAGATCCATAAGGGACTCACTCAAGAGGCAGACTCAGTGAGCACCAAAGCCCCACTGAACCAAGTTCTGCTCAATAAGGGTGTCTCCTGCACAGCAGTTCTTCCATTGTAGACACAGCGGATCCTAACACTCAATTGGCATGGAGGTCATTTCCTCCCAGTGATATCAACAGCAATCAAGGCTTAACTACAACAAAACTATGCACCCAGCTCTCAAAGGCATACACCAAGAATGTCCACCCCAGGTGATTGGGGAGGCTGACCACTAAGCCCAAGTGGACATCTACCACACAAAGCCACTCTATCAACACAGGGGATCAGCCAAAATATGGACACAAAGAAACAGGCCACAAATGAAAGAAAAGGAGGAAAGCAAACTACTGAATATAAAGTTCAAAACCACAGTTATAAGGCTACTCAAAAATCTTCTACGAACCTCCGAGGAACTAAGCGAGACCTTCAAGGATCTTAATGAGAATACCACAAAAATGGAAAAGGACCAGTCAGAAATTAAGCATACACTGACTGAAATAAAGAATATTATACATAGATCCAACAGCAGAATAGAGGATCCCAAAAATCAATTCAAAGATTTGAAATACGAGGAAGCAAAAATCACTCATCCTGAAAATAAAATAAAAAAAAGAATCCAAAAATATGAAGATAGTGTAAGGAGCCTCTGGGACAACTTCAAGTGTACCAACATCAGAATTATAGGGGTGCCAGAAGAAGAAAGAGAGCAAGATATTAAAAGCCTATTTGAAGAAATAATGACAGAAGACTTCCCATACCTGGTAAAACAAATGGACTTACAAATCCAGGAAGCACACAGAACCCCAAACAAAAGGAATTAAAAGAGGTCCACACCAAGACACATCATAATTAAAATGCCAAGGGCAAAAGACAAAGAGAGAATATTAACAGCAGCAAGAGAAAAACAGTTACCTACAAGGGAGTACCCATACGACTATCAGCTGATTTCTCAACAGAAACTCGCAGGCCAGAAGGGAGTGGCAAGAAATATTCAAAGTGATGAATAGCAAGAACCTACAACCTAGATTACTCTACCCAGAAAAGCTATTATGTAAAATTGATGGTCAGATAAAGAGCTTCACAGACAAGAAAAAGCTAAAGGAGTTCATCACCACCAAACCAGGATTATATGAAACTAGAGGCCTGGTACACAAAAGTTTGGGCACTCTGGGGAGAGGAGGGGGTCTCTCAGCCCCTTCTGTGCCCTCTTACAGTCTGGGACCCCTTGGAGGATGTCCACCTGCTGGCATGCCTAGCCAGCCTGGCTGAGGGGCAGAGGGCCATTTCAGGCTGTCCATAGCATCTGCAGGGTTCGGGTCCCTATGGGAATGCTGGGCTAGAAGCAGGTATCTGGGATTTATTCAACTTCTATAATTGAAACTTTGTTGTCTTGGTCCCCTGCTCAAAACCTGGTTTGCCCCTGGCAACCCAAGGTTCCAGTCGGGCAGGTATCTGGGGTTTGTTTACCTTCTATAATTGAAACTTTGTAGCCTTGAGTAGAGCTCAGGGCCCATAGGGCCCTGGCTTCCTCCATTGCCTGGGGCAACTCCAGCTCTGTGGCTGCTGCCATCTTAGTTGAGTTAATTTGCATATTTGCCCCTGATTGGTTGGTGGGCGTGGCTTGAGAGCATGGCTTGTGGATGTAATGGAGTGATGGTAAATTTGCATACTACTTTTTTAGTAGATTATATGCTAAAGGGCATTCTTTAACAAGAAGAAGAAGAAAAAGGTGAAGATAAAAATTATGAACAACAAAGTGACAACAAATACATATCTATCAATAAGTGAATGTAAAAATGAAGTCAATAAAAAATTTGATGAACAGAATAAATTGGTGACTATAATAGAAGTAGGGGCATAGAAAGGGAATGGACTGACAATTCTCAGGGGGAAGGGTTTGTGAGGGGTGTGGGAAGAGACTGGAAAAAAAATCTTACACCTATGGATGAAGACAGTGGCATGGTTAAGGGCATCGGGGTGGGGGGAACCAGGTGGAGGGGAGCTATGGGGGTTATAAAAGGAACATCTGTAATAATCTGTATAATAAAGATTTATTTTTTAAAAAATGAAAAAAAAAACTTCTCCAAACCTCCCAGTAACTTAGTGAGACCTTCAAAGATCTTAATGAGAATACCAAAAAAAGGGAAAAGGACCAGTCAGAAATTAAGCATATACTGACTGAAATAAAGAATAATATACAGAGATACAACAGAAGACTAGTGGATCCCAAGAATCAAGTCAAAGATTTGAAATCTGAGGAAGCAGAAAACACCCATCCTGAAAAGCAAAAAGAAAAAAGAATCCAAAAATATGAAGATAGTGTAAGTGGCCTCTGGAACAACTTCAAGTGTACCAACATCAGAATTATTGGAGTGCCAGAAGAGAGAGAGCAAGGTATTGAAAGCATATTAGAAGAAATAATGACAGAAAACTTCCCCTACCTGGTGAAAAAAATAGACTTACAAGTCCAGGAAGCGCAGAGGATCCCAAATAAGAGGAATCCAAAAAAGACCACACAAAGACACATCATAATTAAAATGCCAAGGACAAAAGACAAAGAGAGAATCTTAAAAGCAGCAAGAGAAAAACAGTTAGTTACCTACAAGGGAGTACCCATATAACTCTCAGCTGAATTCTCAACAGAAACCATGCAGGCTAGAAGGGAGTGTCAAGAAATATTCACAGTGATGAATAGCAAGAATCTACAACCAAGATTACT
>PVJC01026966.1:0-23565 GCA_004026665.1 Murina feae | reverse complement strand
TTTTTTTTTAATTTATTTTTATTGTTCAGATTATTACAGTTGTTCCTCTTTTTTCCCCCATAGCTCCCCTCCTCCCAATTCCCACCCCAACCTCTGACCTTGCCCCCCCCATTGTCCTCATCCATAGGTGTACAATTATTGTCCAGTCTCTTCACACATCCCCAACACCCTTAACCCCCGAAAATTGTCAGTCCACTCCTGCAATCAATCTTATGACATCACAAGCCTCTCTATTTCAGTTTGTCCTATGTTCAACTCACCCTCCTTTGCACCAAAGCTTCCAATGCCCTGGACCTCATACAATTCTACTCTCCTGACCTTAGTGCTCAAGGTTTCCATATCTAGCCTCAAGCAACCTATCGGTCTTTTCTCCACCCTGCCCCAATCCAATGCCTTCTATTCCAGGCACTTGCTCCCAAGTCACCTGACTTCTTCCCATTTCCAAGGTTTTCTCATACCATTTCCCACCTAACAAACCATCTGCCTTCTCTCTACCTCTCCAGAACTTATAGGGTTCTTCAAGACACAATGCAAAACCCTCCTATCCCATAAAGTATTCCAGGATTGCTGTGCCTACAATTGTTGGCTCTCTTCTGAATCCTTGTAGTCCCACCTTCTGTTAGCAGTTTGGGATAAATGTCTTTTGTGTGATGTGACAATGTTACTTTTGTCATTTCCATTATTTATTTTTATCTTATTAATGAAAACCTTGTCATTTTTTGTATCTCAATGCCTAAGAATTATGCTTCGCTTAAAGCAGGCCTATAATAAATACCTATTAATTGCTCTATTGGAGTGATTGGCTTCATGCATACTTAAAGACTTCCTTCAGTCTACCCTAAGAAAGCTAATTCGAAGGCAAGAAGAAGCAGTGTAGTGGTAATGATCATCCTCTGAGTCAGACCACTAGGATTTGAATCCTGGTTGCCCCACTTACCACCTGTGTGACTTCAGGGGCTTACTTAACCTCTCTATGCTTAAACCTCACCCAGACAGCTGCTATGATGCCTAAATAAACGCAAATAAAACTGTTAGGTTCTTACATGTACGTAGTAAGTACTTAATAAAAGATGGCCCATGCTCACTTAAGCAGCACATATACTTAAATAAAATAACTAAAAAAGGTAAGTAATATTAGAGGAGAGGTCATAAAATACATTTGAAATTTGCAAGTTTAATATCTTCTATTGCACTATTACTGTGAGCTGAGAGAACCTATAAAATGTGAATACACTTATTACATTTTCTTAAATGCCTAAATGAACTCAATGATTTTCCTGTGTATAGACTAATATTCTGTAATTTATTGAGGGTCATTAAATATATTTTGGTTGACTCTCCAAGATCTGAGGTTTAGTTTTACAGTCTTAGAATCTTTAAGAGAACTAAAGTCCTTTGGTTTAAAAAAAAGAAGGAGGAGGAGGAGAGAAGAGAAGAAAAGCAGTCTGCCCTCCTACTATCCTTCAATTACTTTCATTCCTCAGAATGGGGTTTGATTATTTTTAACAGGGAAAATGTTGCCATAGAACAATTCAAAATCGATTTATTAAAATTGACAGATTATCCAATCCTTTACCATAAAAGGATGCACCCTCCTGCAAGCTTTTCTCCAAGAAATCTGGGGTTGCGAGCGCCTTCCTAGAATGCTATCAATTTAAATGATTGGGGAAAAAACAACACATAATAAGTGACAGATTTTTCAAATCAGATAAAGATGGGAACCAGATTATCTGTCTGTGGGTGATAGATTGCAGCAATAATAAATTCACTTGAAGACACTGGATCAATTTTTAATCAAGCCAAGAATTATTATTGCAGAAAGATAAAATGACCCATGAGAAGATGCCTTAATTTTCCACCAATCAAATTATAGCCTTTCTAAATAAGATGTAATGAGATCCATGGAATATCCAGGTTACACATCCCACCTAATTACCCATGTTCCCTGTCATGTAGTGATATACTAGTGGTAAACTGACCTCTGAATTTGCCCAGATGAAAAGGTAATTAGTTTTTCCACCAGGCTCTTGTGGAAATAACAGCAGTGACACATGTCATCTCCTTCCACCAGGTCACAGTCTCTGAGGTGTTTGTTCTTAAAATATACAGGATATGACCTACTGAGTAATAAACTACACAGTCATTAAGTGAAGCTTGTGTCTGACAGAAAAACAGCCACCATCTCTAAGTTGAGAAAAAAAGGGCCTGGAGGTAAAGCAAATCAGTGAATACTTGACACTAAACTTTATCAGCAGGGAACAATACTCCCTCCCCAGCCTCCCCCAGGAACCACCAATCTGGAGATGACACTCGTAATTACTGCCGATTGTGAAGACCCTGTAGAGAGACCCATAGTTCCATCTGCCTGCTTGATCCCATCTCTCCTTTCCGGATTTGGGATCTCTCCCAACTCAGGTTCCTTTCCACATCCAAAAGCTGCTGCTAAGAAAGGTATACATCTAGGTTTTAAAGTCTACACTAATCCTAGTCAGCATCCCTTCTGTATTTATTCATTCAACAAACATCTATATTCCCCCTCTGCTTTCTCCAGTGCTTGAAACAGATAACCCTACCTGCCTGGATCAACCTTCTTCATCAGACCTATTTGTTTTTCATCCCTGTCACTGAATACATAACTGAGCTCTTCTAGCATCAGGATTTCCTCTGTTTATCAGAGGTTCATTCAATTTATCACTTACTTCAGTTCACTCTTAGTCTTCTACTAATGCTTATATCTGCCTATAGATTGTTAATAAATTCGCGAGCAGGATCATGAGTAGACTTCCAGTGCTAATGACAATCAGTTGCTGATTTGAAATAGTCTCTTTAATTCACTCCTGTCATTACATCCTTCACCAAGAGTATGAGAACTGCGAAGATCTTATACTTTCAAACAGTGCGAGGAGGCCAGCCTAGAGCTTCCCATTGGGTAGCTCTCAGAAAGACAGGATCTTTTAAACGAATGAACAGTAATTTTTTGTGATGGAGCTTACATTTGGAACTCTATAAATGCATTCCCCCCATTAATGACATTTCCCAAAGTTTCTGTCTTTTAAAAAAGTGCATGTACATTTAACCCATTTTTGGTAACGTGTGGTTCTTCAAGTCACCATATTCAAGGCATTCGCATAGTAAAGGCAAAATAATGACCAAAAAATTGCCAATTCTTCTAATATAACACCAGATTTCATTCAATTTCAAATCTCAACACTGATAATCCCAAAATTTATTTAATAACTAACAAAAATTAATTGTTTTTTATTATTTTGTATATTATATATATTGTGGACTAAATGTTTGTGCTTCCCCCCCCAAAAAAAAATAAAATAAAATTCATCTGTTGGAGCCCTAATCCCTAGCTAGCTAGGGTGGTGGTGTTTGGAGGTGGGATCTTTAGAAGGTAACTAGGTTTAAAGGAGATCATAAAAGTAGAGCCCCCATGACAGAATTAGTGCCCTTATCAGAAAAGAAAAGGCCTGGCCAGTATAGCTCAGTGGTTGACCATCGACCCATGCACCAAGAGGTCACTGGTTTGATTCCCAGTCAGAGCACATGCCTGGGTTGTGGGCTTGATCCCTGGTGAGGGACATGCTGGAGGCAGCCAGTGGATGTTCTCTCTCATTTCCCTTCCTCTCTCTCTCTAGAAAAAAATTAAATTAAATTAACAATCAATAAAAATGTTTTAAAAAAGGAATAGAAAAAGTCACCAGAGCTTTCCCTCTCTCCACCATGTGCGGATACAGCAAGATGGTGGCTGTCTGCAAGCCAGGAAGAGGGCCTGCACCAAGAATTAAACCTGCCGATAACCTGATCTTAGACTTCTCGGCCTCCAGAAGTTGGAGAAATAAATGTTTGCTATTTAAGCCACCCAGTCCAGGGTATTTTGTTATAGCAGCCCAAGCTCAGACAATATAGAAATACAGTATGTAATATAATAATTGTTATATTATACATGATATTAAGATTAATAGATAATAACACATAATGCATGGAAAAATATAAACTAACACTTTTTCAGGCATTCTCCTAACCGTTTGGCATTCATTGTCTCAACTAAACCCAATAGCTCAAGAGGTTACTCCCTTATTCTAATTGTACAGATGGAGAAATCAAGGTCTGATACAGACAGCTAACTTGCACAGGTCCCATGAGGGATGAGTACCCCACAATCTGTCCCCACACTTACCCATTAAGACACACAATGAGCTTTCTGGGAAATTGGTCGAGTTTATTTGCAGTTACTATTTAACTAGGATTATAATTCCTGAGCAACAGCCACTGCTATGATGTCCCACTAGTGATTTTTACCCATTTTTATGATATCTTGGCTTTGGATGTTTCTGCCTCCTCTGAGCATCTGTCTTAGAAATAATTGGCTCAAGCACCAAGAGAGTTATCCTCAATTTAATGAATTCTAGCAATTCATCATTTTGCTACCCTTTGCTTGATAATTTATTAATAACAATTATAACAAAACTGGTATAACTATAAATTCTTACATAATCTCTTTACCTTAAAATATTGTTCCTGATATTCTTAAAAGGTGATGTGTTAAGATTTATACGTTATTACCAACAATAGAGCTATAGCCAATTGACCATAAAAGCCAACTATTCTTAAGTAATTCAATATGCCCATGGTAGTGAATAGAATATTTGCTTGAATATGTCTTTAAAATATCAGTATTTCAAATATCCCTTTGCATTGTTGCACTTTGTCAAACCACTGTTTACACTGAATATATGCTGCTCCCTCAAAATATATTTTTATGGATTAAGCCTATATAAACAGATACTGGTCCATGGATTTATATTACTTGTCTGCATTAACTAAACACTAGCAAGTAACTCATGGGTTCAACAGTAAATACTTTCACAAAACTGTATCAGTGAAGGCCATTTAAATGGTAGAGCATTACAAATCTATTGATTCTCATAGGTTCATAATTAACATAAGAATAGTCTTGATACTCTTATGTAGATATGGCAAGAAAGATTTGAAGTTGACCAAAAGATTTTCTACACATCACTTTCCTATTATTATACAGTATTGAAAACATCTTCATGGAGTGACCAGTTGTCCCAGCTTACCTGGGACTGTCCTGGTTTCGACACTGAAAGTTCTGTATCACAGGAAATGCCTCAGTTCCAAGCTCCTCCTAAACCTTCCTTCAGCACCTCTCTCCAACACTAATCCATTCTGACACCTTAAAACCTACTCTCAAAATGTGTTGAAAGCACCACTAATACACAGTGTAAATGGCTTTTTCCAAAAATGTATGATTTCCAATATTCAGAGCACTTAAGAAATTGCTTCCAGCACACAGAAAGACCAGCAGTTTTCAACCTTTTCATCTCATGGCACACATAAACTAATTAAAATTCTGCTGCACACCAAAAAATACGTTTGTTGTGGTCTGACAAACAATATAAAGTAAAATTTTGATTGGTTAGCAAGAAAACATAATAATAGTAATTATTATGTTATGCTCCAATATGTATATATAAGGACTTCTGGTACCAAGAATTAACCAATCAGACTCAACTTTATTATGCAACATGACCAATAAGATGCAATTCTGTTATATGACTTACATATTTATGGTTCAAGACAGGACATTCACACCAGCTGGCTATTTTTGTGTTGGCTGCTGTCATTTTTTATTTGATAATCTAAGGGAAAAGAGGTTGGTGTCCCTGACTAAATAGTCTGGTATTACATATTTTAAAAATTCTTGTGCTACACCAGTGTGCTGCTCACACACCAGTTGAAAAACGCTGACCGTTCAACACAATGGGACCTGCTAGCCTAGACTCTAAGTGCAGAATTCCTTTCACCTGTAAACTAAGACAGGATGGTAGCAGTGAAAAGAATTCAAACTTATATAGACATACCCTTGCCTCTCTTTTGCTTAAGAAAGCCCAATGAGCAAAAAATGTTTTAGCCTTTCACCAAAAAAGTGAAAACAGGAATGTATTAAAGATTGGGGTGAGAAGGGATAATTAACTTAGTTTTGAATAAGATGGCTTTGATGTACCTTTGGAACAAAGAGCTATGTACAGTACATATCTATATATATGAAAGCCCAGAGACCAAAATGGTAGAACAACCAATATAACTGGAATGATGGTGGCTATGATGTGCACTGTAGCAGCCAACCAACTGGATCTGGGCCCCAATCAGTCCCTGCCAACCCCAGCCTGCCCAGTCCCCAATTGGCCCCCAACACCCCGATCAGGGATGGGGCCAACTGACCAATTGCCTGTGGCCCCTGCCCCTGGCTGGCCCCATCCTCGATCAGCCTCCAACACCCTGCTCAGCCTCCAACACCCCGATCTGGGGCAGGAGGCCAGCCAACTGCCTGCAACCCCTCCCCCTGCCAACCCAGCCCAATGGGCCCCCATCAGGGCAGGCCGGCTGGATCCCACCTGTACACGAATTCATGCACTGGGCCTCTAATTCAGATATAAGGATCTGGGGCTGAGATAAGAAAGGCAAGTTTAGGAACCACTGGATTATAGGTTGAAATGGATTAGATGTTGAAATGGATTAGATGAAGTGGAGTGGATGAGGTGACCTGGGGACACATAGCTAATTGCTGATCTGACAAAAAAAAATTAGGGAGAGATGAGAGAGAAAACAGAATGCAGAGGATGAATATCTTCCCTGACCCACCAAATCATACTAATTCTTAAAGTAGCCTGCTCTGATTGCACTAATTTCATTTCCTGTGTCTTCCTCTTGCTGAATTTTCACTGGCCAGTTACCCTTTTGCTACATAGACTATTCTGAACCATTCTTGGAAGCCTGGTTTTCTTGACCACCTCAAGGCAACATCTCTGTATACACACATTAAGGTTTGTCCTGAGAGCCCTGAGGTAGTTAAAGCTCTTATCTGGGCTTTTTTTTTTTTTCTTCCTTTTTTCCCTCTTTCTTTCTCTTGCTTTCTTTTCCACAAAAATTTATTTAGCACCAATCATGTGCCAGCCATTGTTCCAGATACTAGAAGCAATGAACCAGAAAGCACAGAATTACTATCGCATATGCTCAGAGGCAATAGAAGATAAATTTTTTTCTATTTTTTTTAATTTGTCTTGTTAAGAAAACAGTAACATAACTTTGAAGTCACTGGAACTTGTTTTTCTAAAAAGAAGCAAAAGAGCACCATATAGTTACTGAAAGTATAGATAGTCTTTCTAAGTCACTAAGCCTTAGAGCTCTGGATAAACATGGAATATAATATTAAAAAGAAACACATTAGAGTTTACAGAAAGCTCAGAATTATATTGACATAGCTCTCAGCCCTCACCTCTCCCAACATAACTATCCACTCATTCAGCATTCCATAGGACAAACCTATATCGTCCTTCGTAATATCTATATCCTATTCAGTAGTTTGAAACATTCTGTCTAATAGCAATATGTGTCCCTGTGGGCTACTGTGTCAAGGTCACTGGGATACTTTTTGAAATGCCTCTACTTGTTAATGGAAAGTTCACTGAGATAATAAGTAGGCATATGGTTGGCTCTTTTTGTAGAACCTGGACCATTCAAATCACATATCAACAGGTTCTTTCACCAAGTAGAAGTTTTCCGTCATTATTTCTTCAAATAGGTCTTCAATATCTTGGTCTCTTCTTCTTCTGGCACCCCTATAATTCTGATGTTGGTACGCCTGAAGTTGTCCCAGAGGCTCTTTACACTATCTTCATATTTTTTAATTCTCTTTTTTTTTTTTTTTTTTTTTTTTTTTTTTTTTTTTTTTTTTTTTTTTTTTTTTTTTTTTTTGCTCTTCTGATTTGGTGTTTTTTGCTTTCTCATATTCCAAATCATGAATTTGATTGTCAGAATCCTGTACCCTACTATTAAATCCCTATAAATTACTTTTTAATATATATTTTATTGATTTTTTACAGAGAGGAAGGGAGAGGGATAAGGATAGTTAGAAACATTGATGAGAGAGAAACATCGACCAGCTGCCTCCTGCACACTCCCTACTGGGGATGTGCCTGCAACCAAGGTACATGCCCTTGACCAGAATCGAACCTGGGACCTTTCAGACCGCAGGTCAACACTCTATCCACTGAGCCAAACCAGTTAGGGCTGTAAATAATTCTTTATTTCAGTTAGTATATGCTTAATTTCTGACTGGTCCTTTTTCATGTCTTTGAAATTCTCACTAAGATCCTTGAAAGTTTCACTAAGTCCCTTGAAGCTCTCATTGAGTCCCTTGAAGCTCTGATTAAGATCGTTGAGCAACCTTATAACTATTGTTTTGAACTTTGCACTCAGTAGTTTGCTTATTTCTATTTCATTTCTTTCTTTTTCTGGGTATTTCTTCTGTTCTTTCAGTTGTGACATGTTTCTTTTTTTCCTCATTTTGGCTGCTCCATGTGTTTGTTTCTATACATTAGGGAGGGCTGCTATGTCTCCCAGAATGGATAGAGTTAGCCTTGTACAGTAGTATCCTATAAGGCCCAACAACTCAGCCTCCACTGGGCAACTGAGCTGGGCACACTTGGTGCACCTCTGTGTGGACTATGTGCAATCTTGTTGTAGTTGAGTCTTGATTGCTGTTGGCATTACTGGGAGGAGTTGACCTCCAGGCCAACTGGGTATGAGGACCAGCTATGTCTATAATGGAAGAGCTGCTGTACAGGAGTCATCCCTATAGACCAGGACTTGCTTCAGTGAGGCTTTGGTGCTCACTGAGTCTGCCCCTTGAGTTTGTCTTTTGTGGATATATAGAGTTATAATCTGAAGCTGTCCACTGGGTGTATTGACTATGGTGCCTCTGAAGAGATACAAAGTCAGATACTGCCTGGGACCACCTAGCAGGAGCTACAAAGCAATCTGCAGATGGCTTCTATTTATATTGGGCTTGGAAGTGCCCAGGCAAGGCCAAGCTGTGAAGCAAGGCAGGCTGATGCTAGTGCTGGATCTTGGTCCCCTTACTGATAGGTATGAGGCATACTGACACCAGCTCCTGCTTGTTTGAGAGATTTTAGAAAAGTCTGAAACCTGCAGGACAGGTTTAGGTATACTTTTAATAAGACTTCACCCATCTGAGTGTGGGGAACAAAACTCTGATATCAGGGCACCCCAATATTCTCTGAGGCCAGCTCGCCTCTTGAATTACAGCAGTCTTTCCAAGTGACAAGACATCTCTAGATACTTTATTTGTTCTTCACTATAATCTTGTGATATAGGCAGGAAAATATATAAAGATTTCCATTTAAAGATGAGAAAACTGGAATTTAGTATAGATGAAGAATCTGCCCAAGGTCCCACGCCAGCCACCAGGCCCACTAATTATAGACCCAGAGTTGATACTTAAGACTCCAAGCTGTCTAGGGCTTCTGCTGTTTAGAGCCAAATTCTAGGAGAAAATGTGGATGGATTCAGAGGCCCACCCAGAGCTGGAACAGATCCTCAGGAGTCAGAAGTCAGAGCACTAAGCCTCCCCAGGAAATACTGAAAGGCTTCATTGCAAAGAAGCCATTTTAAGGCACTTTTCTGAGTCATACTGGCTCAAAATAATTTCACATAATTCTGAAAATAATTTCACAACTGAATTGGAAGGAATGGGAAAGGCAAGTAAATAAAGGAAGGGGGAAAGCCTAATGCCAATTTGCAAAGTTTTTCAGTGTCCACACCCTATTGAAGTCTGACTAGCCTTAAGACCTTCTTCCATGGCCCTTTACAAAGTGTTAGGTATACTCGTTTAATACTAATTTTGTTTTCAGAATTTCCTTTAAGGTAACAGAAGAAACCTGAGTCAAAGTATAAGGATGGGAATGAGTAAAACAGAAAACTCATTTGTCCTTCAATCTACCTATCACTTAATGTTTGTACTTCCAAGAAAAGTAAAAGCTCACAGAAGAAGGAAAAAACAAGCAGAAACACACAATTTTGACATTTAAAAAACAAGTTGTTGTAAGGAAAGAAATCATTTCCTTTCCTTCACAAATTGGCTTAATAATTATAACCAGGAACATTTATTAAGGGCATATTTTACACCAAGCACTATTGCTAAGGCTGTGAAATACATTTCACTTCAAAACATCCCTAGGAAATAAGCATTATTCCCATTTTACAGATGACAGAAATGAGGAGCAGTGAAGTTAAGTCAATGCTTCTCAGATTTAACATACAAACAAATGACCTGAGGACCTTGTTAAACGCAAATTCTGATTCAGCAGATCTAGGTAGGACCAAGACCTAGGACTTGAGAATGGTGGGTTCATGGTTCAAAATCATTAGGTCCACTCCTATCCACCATGGCAATGTTCCCCCAAAATATTATCCTGGACCAGCAGTACATCCTCTGGGAATGTGTTAGAAATGCAAATTCTAGGGCTTCACCCCATATCTACTGAATCAAAAACTCCAGGGGTTTGGTCCAGTGATCTGTGTTGTAATGGGCCCTCTAGGGAATTCCGATGGCAGCCAATTTAAAGTCAGCATGCTATGTCACACCATGGGTTCTCCATTTGTACAAGTCTTTCCTGCCACTTTATATTTAAGTCTTGAAAGGTCTTTGGGGTTTCAACATATTGCAATCCCTCTGTACTAATTATTACCATACAAAAGGTAATTTGTTCAAACAAGACTGCAAACATACTACTTCTCATGACTAAAGGTGCATTGCTTTTGTCTTCTCCAGACCAAAGAAGAATGGTAAAACAGTGTACACAACTGGTAAAATGGAAGGCAAAGGAGGAACTTAACCAGCTTTCCAAGTCAAATAGATTATATGCTCCAGGTTTATAAAGCAGTATACCTAGGAAATGATCATTCTCGGAGACCCAAGCAAAGAAGAGATTTCTGTGAAGGAATGCGAATGCTTTCCTGGAAAATTTCCCCGCGCAGAAACAACAAAGATACAATCACTTATTTTTCACATTCAAAAACACAGAAATTCAGTGAGTCCCCAAAGCAGGCCTCTGTGGCTCCCAGGATTGAAAAAAAGTATATAACCCTAAAATGGAGACTAAACGCAACTCAAAAAAATGGAAGAGACAAGCAGACTAACATTTTTCTATTTATTGAGCCAAAACTAATAGTATCCCATTCTGTTCAATTTACAGTATACTTAAGGTACTTACTTATCTGACCCTATACATTCATCCTCACTAAAGCACCCACCTCTGACTCGCTCTGGCCAGACTCCAGTCAAGATATTTTATAAGTTGAGAGTGTGATAGGGTCTTGATGACAGCACATATTTTCCCCCATCTGCACTAAATTTAAACCATTCTTCGCAGCCCTATTAGACATGAGCAAAGTCGCTTGTAGCCAGTAGGTGTCCTTCGATTTTACTTTTAGAATAGCCCATGAATAAAATACAGTTGGATTACCCAAAGAAAGCCAGTAACTAAATATGACAGTCTGAATAATCAGGAGAATTCTATCATTTTATCTGGAGAGGAGTCTCCCCCGATGCCATTGAAAGCTATGTGCTATATTCAGATTCCTGGTTTCAGATCATCCAAAAGAGTCACTGTAGGTGTCAAAAGACACTGGAAAACAACACAAAAGCACAATAATACTCCCAGTGAAGAAGCAAGCCTGAGTGTGCACACACACCATGCAAGACCAAGAGAGGAGGCTTTGGTGGGAGATAAACCAACTTCACAGTCTCTTGCTGTACAATCCTCTCCTCCTAAATTCCAGCCTTTTCTCTAAAGTTCCATCTTCCTCCATTGTTATCTTTAGATAATTAATTTGCACCCACATCCCCAGAACTCTGATTCCTTAACTTGCATCGGAGCCTGCCCCAGAGAATCAAATACATATTTACACTCTCTGAAGCTGAAGGTCTTACCATATTTAACAAGAAGCATCTCTGACAGTAATTGGAGTTTCACGTGAAGGTAAATAAATGGTAAGATCATAAGAACATACTCTAGTGACCGTGTGCATCCTGGAAATGATAACATCAGAGAGCAAATTTAACACAAGGCCTCGGCGGAGATGAATTTTCTATAAACAAACAATGTGAAGAAAGCCTCGCTTTTGTCATGTATTTATCCCCATGGAGGGAAAGATGAATATTCTGTTTCATATGTTTGTTACCAGAAGCTGCTGCTTCATTTATTTAATAGGAGGATTTTCACTTTCCCGCTGGGTGAACCAAGTTATCATCATATCTCCACCAGCAGCGGGCAAGCCACCTTACTCACCCAGCAGTGCCTTTTAAGGCAAACTGTTTAAATTGCTCCATGTGCTGTAATGCTAACACTTTGAGTCAGTTTAAAAGTAACTTATGTTTTTCTTTCATCCACACTGAATGAAGCACCGTCCTCTGGGACTAGGAAGCTTTCTCTAGGACAGACTTCTCAACTTCAGCCCCACTGACGTGCAGATGGATCGTTTTTGTTCTTGTGGGGGCTGTGGCCATCAGAATAATAGCCTCACTTCCATATCCTTGGAATCTACGAATATGCTAGATTACATGGTAAAAGGAAATTAAAGTTTACAAATGAAATTAAGTTTGCTAATCAGCAGACCTTACAATAAGGGGCATTATCCTGGGTTAACTTTGTGGGCCAAATGTAATCACTGGGGCCCTTAAAAGTGAAAGAGGAAGGCAAAACAATTGGTCAGAGAGATGTAGTGATGAAAGAGAAAGGAGAGATTCAAAACATGAGAGGGACTTGACCCACCATTGCTGGCTTTCAGTATGGAAAAGGGGCCACAAGCCAAGGAATACAGGCAGCTGCTAGCAGCTGGCCAAGGCAAGGGAATGAATTCTCCCCGAGAGCATCCAGAAAGTAACAGAGCTATGCTGACACCCTGATTTCAGGCCTGTGAGCCTCATGTCAGACTCTGACCTACAGAACTGTCAGATAAAAAATTTGGATTGTTTTAAGCCGTTACATTTATGGTAATTTGGACGGCAGTTTTTGAATTTAAAAAGTAAATACGGCACCATTATGTATATTGTAGGGTGATATTTAGCAGTATCGATGGCCTCTACTTTCTAGAATGCCAAGAGGAGCCTCCCACAAGTCATGACAATCAAAAATGTCTCCACATAACCCTAACTGGTTTGGCTCAGTGGATAGAGTGTCAGCCTGTGGACTGAAGGGCCCCAGGTTTGATTCCAGTCAAGGGCATGTACCTTGGTTGCTGGCACATCCCCAGTAGGAGCTGTGCAGGAGGCAGCTGATCAATGTTTCTCTCTCATCGATGTTTCTAACTCTCTATCCCTCTCCCTTCCTCTTTGTAAAAAAAAAAAAATCAATAAAATATATTCTTTTTAAAAAAAAAAAAAGTCTCCAGATATTGCCAAATGTATCCTGTCGGGCAAAAATCACCCCTGGTTGAGAACCACTACCCTAGCACTACCACACCTATTTATTTGTAGCATAATATTTTCCTCTCAACATTAGGGCATAAATGCATACTTAATCCCAAACTTTTGCATCAAATCATTTTAATATCCCAATATAGTATCAAAAATAAGTAATTTTTATTTTGAAAATAAATTTTTTTAATCAAACAGAACAATACCATAACTCATTTGATGCTGGAAAAAGCAAGGCTCATTTTGTAGGAAATAAAAAGGTATGAAAGATAAAAGTTAATGCCAGACCCATGCAGGGAGTTAGCCCATTACCAATAATGTTTTTAAAAAGAGTAACAGCAGTGAACATAACTAAGGGCTTTATATCTATCACCTCATTTAATCCTTAAAACCAGGCGTCCTCAAACTACGGCCTGCAGGCCACATGCGGGTGTTTTTGCCACCTTGTGTTTTTACTTCAAAATAAAAATATGTGCAGTGTGCTAGGAATTTGTTCATAATTTTTTTAAACTATAGTCCGGCCCTCCAACGGTCTGAGGGACAGTGAACTGGCCCCCTGTTTAAAAAGTTTGAGGACCCCTGCTTGAAACCATTGTGAGCCACGATTTGCAGGTATTAGGACATTCTTGCCATCATCTGAGGGTTACTATAGCTGACACTTCAGAGGTGGAGGTGAGATGAACTTTCATTCAGGGATAGAATAGATGGGACAGTATTAGGTCACCTGGAACGAGCCGGAGCCCAGCCGACTGGGTGTTCTGCAAATGCCTGGAGGTTGATGAGGCCTGCACATAAACCTCAGAACCCAGCTCTGCGCCTCAGTCTATTCCAATCCTAAGACCCTACCCATTTAACTGGGTGTTCACAGCCACTTCTGACAAAACCATACACATGCACAGATCTTGGGAAATTTTTTTAATGAGTTAACTATTAAAACTTAAAGTTAGGGCTATTTCCCACTCTCCTCCCTCCCTTCCCAATAAAAACCCTATCCAGTACTTGGTTAGTAATTCCTAACTACAATCCCAGGAACTTTAAAAAATTCTATGTCGTGCGAAATGTGAGCAGGACATCCACAAGAAATCTCCATCCCCATCTGTTCCCTGACTCTTAACAGCCCTTAACTTCATGGACTACACGTCCCTTTGGTTTTTCCATTATCATGCTCTTCATATTGAACACGTGATTTACCTCAGACCCAACGTGAAACTTGTCTGCAAGTCCCACTTGTTCTGGAGACTTCCTAATTAATTGGCAGAGCAACCATCACCATCCCTAGGCAACATCTTGTGTGGCCAAGCAGCCAATATTTTTAGTAGGACCAATTCTGTCTTCCATTCTCTCTGAGCATGACCCGTCTCCTGGAGCCACCTCCTTAAAGCATCAGTCACCGGGTGCATTGAAAATTCCAAGCTTGGCTGATGTTGCCTTGTAGACATGACTATTGGATACGGTGTGTTTTTCATTCATGGGAGATTCAGAAAAGGACTGCACAGGTGCACTGGGGAGGCAGGGAGACAAAACAACTCTAAGGACCGCCAGCAGCCATTTCCCACAAAGAACAGTAACTATATCATATCCACATTATCCATAAAGGACCATTCTGCTAACACGGATTTTTTTCTTTTCCAGCTCTGCAATATCTGGCTCACTTTACTATCATATTAAATGTAAGAAATCAATTTTGCAGAGTCCAATGTCAGGAATATTTCTTGCTTTACCTGAATTTCCCTTTCCTCTGCTCTTTATTTTTTTTTATCATCCTCCAGGAGGTAATCAGCCTCAGGGTAAGGAGACAGAAATGCAACATTGCATTGGAAAACACCATTCAGATTATATTTTATTGATGTCATGCCAACAGCACCTCCAAAAACGGGACAGTAGTTAATTAAATTGGTTGTATGATGAAGCTGTTCATTACCTTAGACTGAGCTAAAGAAACGAAGGCCAAACCATTTCTAACATCCAGACAGTAATTAGGGAGAATAAAATGCAATTTCAATCTGAACAAAAGAACCTAAACGCCGCTGGATTGCCAGGCCCCGCCGGAAATGCCTCTTCGTGGCTGGAAAGCAGTCTGCCACGCAGTCTGGATGCTTCTTCAGCAGGACGAGGAGCTATTGGTCAGCAGTAAGTTCTGCTTTAGGCATCGGAATGGCAGGATGGAAAGGCAGGACAGTGGGGCATAAATCCTCAGTGAGTAGCAGAGCACTATCATATTGGTTCCTTGGTAGCTTTCACCTTTGCATCTTTCCAAGCTGAGCTAACAAGGCCCTGAGTGGGTCCTGCAGGGTTTCTTGCTATAGTCCACTGGGGCTCAAGGGGAAAAAAAAGGAAAGAGCTTGAGGCAAGTTTTCTGTCCCATTTTAAAGGAAGAGACCCAAACCAATACTAAGAATGTTGAGTATTTATTATATTCCTGAAAAATAAAAGGGACAAACTTAAAAACTGGGTCAATTATTTGGGAGAAATTTATTCAACAAACATTTTCTGTAGTACTTCCCATGTAAAAATGATAGGCTCTGGCCCTAACCTGTTTGGGTCAGTGGATAGAGCATCAGCCTGCAGACTGAAAGGTCCCAGGTTCGATTCCGGTCAAGGGCGTGTACTGTGGTTGCGGGCACATTCCCAGTAGGAGGTGTGCAGGAGGCAGCTGATCGATGTTTCTAACTCTCTATCTCTCTCCCTTCCTCACTATAAAAAAAAATCAATAAAATATATTTTTTTTTAAATGACAGGCTCTGGCCCCAAAAAACATCAATATGTAAGACATAATTCCTATTTTAAAGAATCTAGATAATTATACAAGTACTTATAATATAATTCAGAATTAAGTGCTTGCTACAGAAAGGTACAACCAAGTGCTCCCACCCACTATGATGGAAGGATCAGGGAAGGTCTGGGGAAAGCCACCTTATTTGAGCTGAGCCTTTTAGTCTGACGGTGATAGTAACAGATGGAGTGGACCTAGGAAGGCATTCTCAGCTGGGAGCAGAGCTGAGAGCAAAGGTTCAGCAGCACAGGCACGAAAAGCACATCTGGGGGGTGGTACATAGTGCTCCCTACAGACTAGGAGCCAAAAAGTTGAATTGGAAAATGATGCTCCCTGATGCATATTTCAGACAACTAGCTAAAACTAAGCACCACTTAGTGTTGGGTGTGGCCAATACACCCAAAAATGACCCCCAGTGAATCACACACTTGTATAATCCTCTCTCCTTGAGTTTGGGTGGAACCTCTGACTTGTATCTTCTAACCAAGGGACTATGTCACAAGTGACCGGATGTCACTCCCTTGATTAGGTCACATTATATCACTGGCTGTTACTCCCACATTATACTTATAAGAATTCATCTTCACAGACAGTAGAGAGAGGTTCCTTGCTGGCTTTGAAGAAGCGAATGGCTATATTATGAGAAGGTCATGTAGTGGGCAGGCTCTAAGAGCTGAGCAGCATCCTCCAGCCAACAGCCAGCAAGAAAAAGGGAAAGGGAATTCTCCCAATAATCAGAGAGAGCGTGTAAATAGATCTTCCCCCAGTTAATCCTCAGATTAGACCACAGTCCCCACCCACACCTGTATTTCTGTCTAGTAAACCTCCATAATCTAGAGAAGCTTTACCTGAACTCCTAGACCACAGAAACTATGAAATAATAAATGAAGTTTGAGAGGCGGATTAGAAGATGGTAATGAAGTAACTGGACCTTTCTCCTACCTCCTCCCAAAATCTAACTAGAACTAAACTAAATTGGAGAATATTCACCCTGAAATACCAGCTAAAGACTGGCTGAAGAGGAGACTTCCAAACAAAAATGGGCAGAAACCACCCCGAGACTGGGAGGAAGGGTGGGGCTGAGAGAGGCGCTGGCCCAGCTCTCAGGAGTGGCAGGGCAAGGTGAAGAGAGTTCCTCCAGAGAGGATAGAGGCCTAGCCCCCAGGCAGGGCACCCCAGCTTGGACAGCCAGAACTGGCAAAAGCTTCCCATGAAGCAACCAGCAGTGGGGCCGTTAGCAGCCAGAGAGAGGAACCACTCTGAGACAGACCTAAATAGCTTAAGCAATCTTGAGAAAGAACAAAGTTGGAGGTATCACAATACCTGATAGCCAACTATTCTGCAAGGCTATTGTGATTAAAACAGCCTACTACTGGTATAAGAACATACATGTAGAGGAATGAAAGAGAACAGAGAGCACAGATGTCAATCTACACCTATAAGGTCAATGAATATTTGACAAAGGAGGCAAGAGCATACAGTGGGGGAAAAGACAGTCTCTTCAATAAATGGTGTTGGGAAATTGGACAGGTACCTGCAACAATATGAAACTAGACCACCAACTCTTACACCATATACAAGAATAAACTCAAACGGATTAAAAAAAAAAAGTAAGCCGGGAAAGCATAAAAATCATAGAAGAAAACATTGCAGTAAAATCTCGGACATTGCTTGGGGGTTGGAGTATTTGCTTTTCTCTAGGCTTCTGCTGTTGGGAGAGGCTTGTGCTTCTCAGGAAAAAATGGCCACTGCAAAAGGGATGATTCTGACAACCACCCTTCCGGAGAGTCTCCCCAACTCCTTCCACCCCAGTCTATCTTCGGGCAACTCCAGGCCACATTGCCCTCCCTCTGAGGAAACACAGGGTGAGTGTCTGGGAATGAAAATCCTATGAGCCAGCCCCTTTAAAAAGGGGGCAGGGGCAAGGCTGGAGATGGCAGGAACCTGGGCTCCACAGAGCCAGCTATTAGAGGGGCATGGGTGGAGCCTTTGATCGCAGGGGTCTGGGCACTGGTGGAGCTGGCAAAGCAGGGGTCTGGGGGTCTCCTGCCCAGGCCTGCAGCCTTGGTCAGAGGCTCAAGGGTGGAGCTGGCAGTGGCAGAGGCCTGGGGGTCTCCTGCCAGGCCTGTAGCCTTGGCCAGAGGCTGCAGTGGGGCAGGGGTGGAGCCGGTGATCTCAGGGCCTGGGCAGGCGCAGAGCCGGTGATCCACCGGAGGGACAAGGGCAGAGCCTGAGATCACAGGGACCTGGGTACAGGCGGAGCCGGCAATGCAAGAGTCTGGGGGTCCTCTGCCCAGGCCTGTAGCCTTGGCCAGAGACTGTAGTGGGGCAGGGATGGAGCTGGCGATCACAGGGGTCTGGGGGTCTCCTGCCCAGGCCTGTAGCCTTGGCCAGAGGCTGTAGAGGGGCAGGGACGGAGCTGGCAATCACAGGAGTCTGGGTGCAGGCGGAGCCTGCAATGCAGGGGTCTGGGGGTCTCCTGCCCAGGCCTGTAGCCTTGGCCAGAGGCTGTAGTGGGGCAAGGGCAGAGCTGGCGATGGCAGGGGGTAGGATCAGAGCCGGTGATTACAGAGGCCTGGGCTCTGTGAAGCCGGTGATCGAAGGGGCTTGGGGGTCTTCTGCCCAGGCCTGCAGCCTCAGGAAGAGACAGCAGGCCCGGGCAGAGGCAGAGCCAGTGGTCACAGGGTTCTGAGGGTCCCCTGCCCAGGCTTGCATCCTCAGCCCTCTTACAGGCCTGGGCAGGGGTGGAGCTTAGATTGGAGGGGCAGGGGTGGACCCGGTGATCAGAGTGAACTACAGAGGAAAAACACCTTTTCTGACCGCTCATTGGCTAAGCTCCCTTTATACCACTGGTAATATTCTTAGTAACTTGGGTAGTCAGAATACAAAAATGTAAGCTAGGGTTTTCCCACCACACTTCTGGAGAAAAAAAAATGAAGGTCCTCTGCTGTAGAGCTAAGAAATGTCATATCCTGCCCTAGCTGGTTTGGTTCAGTGCATAATGCCTCAGCCTGCCGACTGCAGGCTCTGGGTTCAATTCTGACCAAGGGCATGTACCTAGGTTGCAGGCTCCTCCCTGATCGGGGCCCAGGTCAGGGCATGTGCAAGAGGCAACCAATCAAAGTGTTCCTTTCACTTTGATGTTTCTCTCTGTTTTTCCCTTCTCTTCTACATTCTCTAAAAATCAATGGAAACATATCCTCAGGTGAGGATAAAAAAAAAAAGAAAGAAATGTCATATCCTATGAAAGACACATCTTGAAAATGCCTAAAGAAAGTTGTCATTTCTTCATGGTGAAGGGACTAGAGTCCATGTTGATGAAAACACCTTGGTGGCTGCGGTGACTGGCAGGGGCTGCAGCAATGGGGTGATGGGCTGGTGGCTTCCCCTGATTAGCCTGGTCACCTCCCACAAAGGGAGGCCAGACTGAGGCTTAGGCCTGCTCCCCAAGGGGGGCAGGGAGCCTAAGCCATCAGTGGGACACTCCTTGAGGGTTCCCAATATGTGAGAAGGGGCAGGCTGGACTGAGGGAACACCCCTCCCCCAGTGCACAAATTTCGTGCACCGGGCTCTTAGTGTTGAATAAGAATGATAAAAGCAGACATCCCTGTCTTGTCCTTGATCTTAAGGGAAATGCCTATAGTTTTTGCCCACTGAGTATAATGCTGGCTTGGGTTTCTCCTGTATGGCCTTTATCACGCTGAGGTATGTTCCTTCTATTCCCACTATCCTGAGAGTTTTTATCATAAATGGGTGCTGAATTTTATCAAATGCTTTTTCTGTATTTATTGATATGATCAAATGTTTTTTGCCTTTCATTTTGTTTATGTGGTATTATATATATGTATATATATAATACACAGATACATACAGATATATACAATATACAGATATATACAATATCTGTAAATATATATATATATATATTTACAGATATTGTACCAAGCTTGAATCTCCTAAATAAATCCCATTTGTTCATGTTGTATAATCTTTTTAATGTATTGCTGAATTGGTTTGTTAATAATTTGTTGAGTATTTTAGCATCTATATTCATCAGGGATATTGGCCTATATTTTTCTTTCTTTGTAGTGTCTTTATCTGATTTTGGAATTAGGATAATATTGGCCTCATAAAATAAACTTGGGAGTTTTTCCTCCTCTATAATATTTTGGAATAGTTTGAGAAGGATAGGTGTTAGTTCTTTGAATGTGTAGTAAAATTCACCTGTGAAGCCATCTGGTCCAAGATTTTTATCTATTTGGAGTTTTTTTATTACTACTTCAAGTTCACTAGTTGTGATCTGTCTATTCAGATTCTCTGATTCTTCAATTCATTTTTGGACGATTGTGTTGCTATAAATGTATCCATTTATTCCAGATTGTCCAATTTGTTGGTATATAGTTGTTCATCATATTTTCTTAAAACCTTTTACATTTCTTTGGTGTCAGTTGTTACTTCTCTTTTATTTCTGACTTTATTCATCTGGTTTTTCTCTATTTGTTTCTTGGTGAGTCTGGTTAAAGATCTGTCCATCTTGTTTACCTTTTCAAAGAACCAGCTCTTGATTTCATTGATCTTTTGTACTGTTTGGAGGTTTTTTCCAGACAATAAATGAGGATTTTAAGCCACTTAGTTTGTAGTAATTTGTTATCCTGGATAGGAAATTAATACTTTGGGTAAATAAATATTGAAAAGGATTGGCATTCAAGGCCAGAGCAGGAAGGCCCTTGAATATCATACTAGAGGAAATGAATCCCTTTGTGGAAGAGTAATTAGTCATGATGACCCAATATTCTGTTTTGTTTTTTACAATTAGATACTTTATTAAATGAACTAATATATACAGATAGCACAATGCCAGAAATGTAATAACTGCCATAAGAATTAACTATTATCTTTGCTGCTATCATCATTAATTCTCGTTATAAAGAAATTTTTAGAGAAAGAAGGTGCTGTTCAAGACAAAGGCTCACCTAACAAACACTACTCTCCTTAGGTTTCAAGCTTTAGGAAGCTTTGAGAATCTGGACAAAATGACATACTACCAAGAAAAACGCACATATTCACATAAACACATTTTGCCTACAGTTTTAAGGGGCACTCAGATAAAAACCAATGCCCTAAAAGAATATGTGCATTCTAAGGCAATTGGGAGAGTCTCTAGAGATCCCAAGAGACAGTACTCTGAGGATCGCTGATTGTACCCTCAGCTCTGATGCTAAAATTTTGCATCAGATGGGCATTATCTTCTTTGGTCCATTTTAAGTGCTGCTCAAACTGCCCAAAAAGGGTGTTGCTCTAAGGTAAAGAGTATTCTCCCGTCCAGTTCTTCTGAGTGATGGGCAGTGCCCCATACTTCAGATTGCCAAATGAGAAGACCCATAGCACACTTGGCAACTGAAAGCTGACCGCCGAAAATTCTCCTCAGGCTACACATCTTATGGGCAATATAACACAATCCAGGAAAGCAGCATCACCATCCCCCTGAACCCCTCCCCTCTTATGAAGCATTGCTATCTCTCAACTCTGGTGTGGGCAGCACCGAAAAACTAAGGCATTGATCCAGTTTCATGAGAGTCGACCATCCACAACACAGACAAGTTGCCCACCCTACACTAAACGATCCATACAATTAATCCAGGTATAAATGTAGGTCTCAGAAGCTATAAGAACAACTGTGTTCTTAGGGATGTGAGGTACTCACAATTAAACTGGAATTTTAGCTTTCAGTTTAAAAAAATTTTTAATGGATATGAAAATGTAATATACAATGTGTGTACCAATGACCAAAACATAATGTACATAAAATTGATAAAAAGTGAAACACATACTTGCAAAACATTCCATTGAATTTTCTCAAATACATATTTTGTGTGTATTATATTCACACAGTAGGTTGATATTAATAATCAAATTTGCACATCATTTTTAATTAAGTCCACATTTTTCCTGACCCCCAGCTGATGGCCCATTGTTTAAATGGGATACATCTGGCAGCCCTCAGCATTCTCCACAGTCACCCATCCTCTCAGTCCCCAGATACACCTGCTTTCTGCAGCTGGTCCTCCAACAGGTGCAACAGAAAGCCTGGTTGATGGGCATTATAAACACCCCTGCTATTGGATAGAGGGGAGGCAACAAAGAACCCGACTTCAACTTCAATGTCCCTTGCTTCAGTGAAGGTGGAAAACACCCTGTGTGATCTACGCATGCTGGAGTCTCCATCAGTCACTTCTGCGCTCCACGAAGAAATGCTTCGGGTCAACTGGGCATAACAGCTATGTTACCACCTAGGCTACTAAGGTCCCCACAGGAAGCTGGGCCTTTGTCATTCTTGGTTTGTCTGAGATTCTCAGCCCACAGCCAGGGGCTTAGATGCTCCATCTCCATGTGTCCTAATGAGCAAGGCATGGATTTCCTCATGGTCCCTGGCTTTGTAACCATTAACCACCTGGTTTTGATTGGGGAGCCCACAAACCAATGCCTCCCACAGTACTTCCAAATGAAAAGCATGTGGAAGCAACACATACTATGAGAATTACTATTTTGCAATTCCTTGGTGATAGAGTAGTAGGTATTTCAAAGCAAGAAAAATTCATTTTGTTTTGTTGTGTGTTGGTTCTTATTATCCCAATCCTTGAAGTCTGGAAAGGTTTCAGACTATTTTTCCTGTGGTGATCTGAAAAATACCTCATCATATACCGAAAGCATCCATGCAATTAGTCTAAATATAAATACAGGCTCTGAAACTATGCTCTGTGGCACCTACTGCCATACTAATGCCATAAAGTAATAGGTTTATAATAAGGAATTTCAAAACAATTAAAACCATAAAGCTAATGACGATCTGTTTCAAATGAAGCCCTAGATGAAAATACAGCACTACAAGTCACGTACTCATTAAACAGATTTGGTTCCACTTGCAAAAGTTCACAGAGGATGTTAGTCATCAAAGCTGGAAATAAAATGTATAAAAACGGCCTTCATTCTGCTATTTACTGACACTCTCACCTCTGTGCCAGTGCACTACTCCCCATGTGTCTGTAAGGCAGAGTTCAAGAACCACTCCAGGAGAATTTTCTTGTAGTTTTTTTAATTCACATTCCAACAGTCCGAGCATTAAGCTGGCCACGTGTGACACACTGAGGCTGGGCCAGCCTACTGTTAGCCGCAGTAATGCCCCCCATTTTCTTGAAAGGGTTACTGCATCACACTGTGATCCTTAAAGGACTCTAGTTATCCCCAGGGAGCAGTTATCCCTAGGGAGCTCCTGATGCCCTGGGTGGATCTAGTCCCTTCATGAAATGACTGTTCCATTTCAGCTTCTTTATTCTTTGTTATGTTGTTAGAAATCCTCCTGGTCTTCTCCCACTCAGAACTTCTATTATTGCTGAAAACAGAAGGAGATAAACTCTGGGTATGTATATACTTACCCACCAACAAAACATGTAAGGGTTACGTCCAAAGAGCATGAGCTACA